>JAILXH010053863.1:0-14714 GCA_023558415.1 Piaractus mesopotamicus | reverse complement strand
TATATATATATATATATATATATTACAGTCTTAATGTATACAGATGTGCAGACTGCCACCAGAGTAGGGCCTGACCGATAAGAATTGTGGCCCCAATAAGTTAAGAAGAATGCAGTAGCCAATATATCTGCCAGTATGATTTTTCTTTCTAAGCAGGTCTTGCTTCTGTGGGCACACAATATACATGCACAAAGTATGTCCTGTGAATAACTTTCCAGTATACACTAAATGGCTTCCTCAGTGTCCTAAGCAGTATCCCTACCAATCACAAAGCCAGTGTGGTTTGTCTAGCCCACATAGCTTTAACAACTATATGGTTTCTTTGTATTTGAGTCAGAAAAATGTACAGAGAAAAGGCTAACCACCAAGCAAAAAGTAACTTAGCAAACATAGCTAAGCAGATCATCTGTCTACCTGTCATCTGTCCATCCATTCATTCACACAACTGGCCATGCCAGCATTAGCCGAGTGCCCATCCAGCAGTAAACCGAGTAACAACTTTACCTTCTTTAAGACGCCGCTATACAAAAGCCAGAAATAGTTTTTAGTCAGTCATGGACAAAACAGACTAGTCTACAACACAACATTTCACTCATTGTTTCCCACTTGCGCTGAATGCCGATCATGCATGCTTATCAAAATTTTGGGACCGCATACAGACAGTTCTCAGATAGGTCAAATAAGCAATTTTGAATCTGTGTTCTATTTCTTGTTTTTTTCCCACTTTTACTGAAGGTTCAACGTAAAACTCACGTTTATCACTCGGACATTTTTAATATTTTACATGGGTTTCCCTGGGACCTTAACATGATCCACAATTCAAAGACTTCAAAAGGTTTTTTTGTTAAAGCATACTATACTGACTGAAATTGTCATCTCCAAATTGTCAAATATGATTGTCATTCCTCAGTTGTCATGTTTTTAAACTCATCAGTGTGTTTTTCCTCACGTCAGCAGTGCTTGTTCATTACACTGTAGAACAAGCCACCAAATATCTGCGCTTTATCTGTCTTATTTAGATGATACCAATGACTATGTGGGACTTCAGAATTGGCTGACATTATCAGGCCCTACAACAGGGAGAAAAAAAATTTATAGATTCAGCTTATATATAAAATAAGCAACCATCTGAAACAATTATTTGCAAAAGTACAATATTCTTAAAATGTTATGAAGTAATATATTTAATATTTAATTGCAATTTATACATTATTTTTCAAATAATAGGATAAAGTTCTAATATATTACCACATACAAAAAAAAAAAAAAGATCACAGGGTCCTCAGGTTCAAAGGCATGCACATTAAAAGAGGTGGGAACCTTGTACTAATGTGCACATCTTCGTGTTTTAATATGTGTGCTGGGACTATCTGTGCTGGACCACTGGAGCATCATTTCTCCTCAATTACTTATGTCCTAATTAGCAACCCCAGGAGAAGTGAGTATGCCGCCGTAGCTTTTTTTTTTCACCCACACAGCCCTAAAATTTAGCTTCCAGTGACTACTACATTTGCCTTGCCACTACCAATGATAGCAAGTGTTGACAAAGGCTATCTCCCTTTATAGCCATCACTGCACTGAATGAAAGGCAGTGCAGTGTAAGCAGGTTTAAGGCTTGAAAGACTCACTTGTCTACTCTGATTGTGGCCACAGAGACGCAGAGACATATCCTCTCTCACTCATTTACCCTTGGGCCCATTGATCCACATCACGTCAACGTCTGATCTGGAGAGGTTGTTCACGAGCACTCAACGTGGTTGATGATTCAACAGAAATAGACCTGAGTTAGTACCAGGTCCTGCCATGTACTGCATGCTCAGCACAGGACTCAGGCTAAGCAAAGTCAGGCACACTCTGAGTGACATGAATGCTTAGTTGCTTAAGTTTTCCCAAGTTTTCTAAATTTTTTAGTTTAACTCCTAGGTTTTTCTCTACAACATGACTTCCTCTTTTATTACGTAAAATCAATTGAGCTACTTCCCCTTAGGACTGGTAAAAGCATTTCAAGAATATTTTTTAGTAAATAAAATACACTTTTATGACTTATGCTGTCAAAAATGGATGCTTTTGTCAAAGAATGCAAAACTACTGTATAGCTCAATGAAAATAATTTAAAAGTAACTGTTTAAATATAGATGCCCAATTTGTTTCTACACTAATGAAGCATGTTTTGATTGCATGTTGTTCGCTATGATAGTCTTTCTGGCCTTTTTAGATATTTTTCACTGTAAGTTGACAGGACCCATGGTGAAACAGGGAAAATGAGATGTTAGCAACAATATCCTTTCATTAGTAAGAAATTTTTAATTTAGGCTGTTTGAGAATATGCTATAGGCATACAAAGGTAATACTTGGACTAGCTTTGCCAGACAGAGCCTTTCCCAAATGCGATGCACTGTTTTAATCTACTGAATAAATCTGGAAAGCTAACATGACGGGGGTGTTTATTTGTGGTTCCAGTTAAAAAATGCATGTTAAGACAACATATGATTAAAAATACAATTAAATAAATGGTCTTTACTTTTTACTTCAAATCTTATTTATGTTAAATAAAACTAATGTATAATATTGATAAAAATAATCACCTTGTCATCTTGGATTTAACACTATGTCAAGTTTAGTGTTGGTAAAAATGAGTGGAACAGTCTCAAACATTTCGAGTGTTTATGAAACCCTGTGCGCGTGGCAGAATTGCTGTTCAACGCACACGTTCTGTGATGTATAGGACTCAGGTTAGTTGCACTGCTGCTGTTTCTGGGTGCAGTAATACTGATTACATATGTCTTATCCTTGCATATAACTGATAATGATCTGTTGAAAAAACCATAATATTAACAGCCAGAACTTAAAGCTTTCAAAACTGATCATTTTGATGTTTTTGACAGTACTACTGGGAAAGCATTTGTGAGTGAGTAGGTAAATGAGTGGCTCTCTCCCCTCCGTTTTATAATGAATATTACTTTAAAACAAGGAAATGATATAAAGGTACATTAATAATTCCATTTTATTTATTAATTTATGCATTCTTTATGTTGTGTTTTATTAATTAGCTTATTTGTTAATTTTATTTTTTTGCAGTCAAAAACATGCTTATTTATCAGTATCAGCCTTCTGAACGTTCACATTTTAGGACACATCATCTTCAGTTGAATGGCATGAATAAATAACTAAGTTTAGTATAAACCTTATGAAGGATTATAAGTATGTAATGTTCAAAACTTAAATGCCTTTGCTTTCAGCCAGTCTGTCTGAGTTTTGAAGTGTCAAATTGGAGCAGAACAATTGTTTTATTTCGCTTGAATGGTTCTGATGATTTGGTATGAGCACCACCAACCAAGTTTATTTGCTACCTTTAAATGTTGCATTGATTTGATAGGTTTGAAAATACAAATCTGTCTACTTGCATTAATAGGAAATTCCAGTAATTTTTCCACCGATTAGAGAATTAGAGTCAGAATTGTTTGCAGGGTTGCTGATGGGAGCCAGACATCTGAAGCATTTAATGCTTCTAAAATGTACCTGAAAGTTATTACATGAAATGCTTATATGATATGAAATGCTGCCAGTTGCCTGATAGATACATGCATGAAAAGGCAAAATAATACTCAAAGAAAACATATTTTTTTCAGATTTATTATTATTTTGCCGTTGTCAAGTTTTCATACGCGGTTTACTAGTTTTTAGATTGTGATCAAAATGACTATATTTGTGTGGTAGATATTGTCACCATTGGCACCACCGTTGTAAAAAAAAAAATCTGAGTTACTAAGTTACTAAGTTTTTCTACAATTTGTTTTACGTTTATATTTAAGAAACTTGGAAAATCAGTGGACTTTCTTTTCTAATGCATTAATACAGTTTCATACATCCACATGATTTTTTAAAATGGTAAATTTTAGAGCTGTGATGTTCAGTTCATTAAATATTATCCAGTCTTTATTAATAATTTGGGCTTAAGCTGAAGAATACTTTTGAGTTACAATTTTGTAAACTTATGAATTTGAGGTTTAATTGCAGAATTTAAATATAAATGTCATTTTTTACAGTGTATGTGAAGTGTGTGAGCAGCACCTTCTCTAAGTGACAGCTGCTGACGCTCTCAAATGTGCTTTCAGCATCATGGAGAACAGCAATAATTCTTACATTGGAATAAGATTAATGATGACATGAAATCCACTGAAGCGTTTTGACTTACTACGCATTATTTTTTATTATCAACATTAAGCAGATGTCTTTCCAGAAGGAACAGACATGCATTAGCCCTTTATACTAGGAATAACATAAGCTTAACATAATCACACATTAATATATTCGTTGCACCTTTATAAAAAAAAAAAGGGGAAGAAACAGTTGATGATGAGCTATGGTGACTTCTTCCAGTGGTGAAAGGAAGGAAGAAAGAAAGAAAGAAAGAGAACTTGTAGTTTCTAGTGTCTCATATTAAATGGTTGTTTTTTGGCAGGAAAAATGGTTCAGTAAGAAGATAAAATGAGTGGGAGTAGGGTGTATTTACAGAATCTGTTTATTAGGGCTTTTACAGTGATCATGATCATAGTTCGTAGCATAGGTCAGTGCCCAGGCAGACAGGGTTAATGCAGGTTAATCCACATTCAAAACCTGAGAAGCAAAGCAAGAAAGGCCAAAAACAACATGAGAAACTAGAAATAAGGAAATCAGGGGTAACCAGCTCCAGTCTAGGAGACTTATCAGCCGGGAGAGTTCCATTCCAACACACCTGCCTCTAATATTCGGATGCTGCTGAAGACCTAGATTAGCTGGGTCTGGTGTCTTAGATTAGAGTGGGAACTAAATGCTGAAATGCTGGGTGGTAGATCTCCAACACCAGATCATGACAGCTGTAAAGAGTTTGTATTCTCTCAAATTCTCTCACTGAAAAAAGATATATACTGTTAATTAAAGTAAATTTATTATAAGAAAAAAAATCCCTCATCAAAAAATAATTATTTTTAACAAAACCACATGTGCCACCTTTGCCAATAAAACAGCACTTTCTCTATAACATAAGGTTGGAGAATACAGATCAGGGAATTTAAGACCATTCCTTTTTACAGAATCTCTCTAGATCCTCTCTTGTGCACTCTCTTCTTTAGCTCACCCCTCATATTTTCTATGGGGTTTCGATCAAGAGACTGAGACGGCCATGGCAGAAGCTTGATTTTGTGTTCAGTAAACAGTTTTTGTGTTGATCTAGATATATGTTTTGGAACACTTTTCCCTTGTTTCAATTGTGTGTTCTCTTGTCTTTTTCATGTTGAAGAATAACAAAGGGAAAGGGAATTTGACCTCACCTCATACATATACCGCAGTGAAACAGGAAGTCATGTATTACTGCTTGAAAGTTCCTAGACACTCTGATCAACTTAAAAAAGTAAAATAAAATAAAATAATGTATACAAAAATCTTTTAATTACATTTGCTTCTAAGTATTTCTAGAAGTAAAAATTGTGGTTTTGTTAAAAAAAAATCTTGATGAGGGATTTCTGTAGAATTTAAAAAAAAAAATCTCTGACTAAATTTACTTCAGTTGAAGGTTTTATATATATCCAAGGTCTGTTATGTCAGCCAGCAGACGACTTGGCTAGCATCACGCTCAGTGATGAGGGAGATGAAGGGCCAATTACGCTTTCTTGGACTCCTAGCCACACATGGCTGTAGCAACACTGATGATGAACTGACGATCGATCTCCCGATGATAGGGCCAACGCTTAGACAGTTGCGCCACTAAAGAGTCCTTAATGATGCTCTTTACACAAATGTAACAAGGCAAATATAATAGGTACATATAAAGCCAAAAATATGTGGACACCTGACCATCACACCTATATGAGCTTGCTGGACATCACATTCCAAAACCATGGACATTATGAATTTGGCCCCCACTTTTGTGGTTATAAAAATCTCCACTCTTCTGAGAAGGTTTTCCAGAAGATTTTTCATAAGGTCAGGCACTGATGTTGGACAGTGTATTCCAAAGATGTTCAGTGGGGTTGAGGTCAGGATGTGCCAGCCTTTGGAGTTCCTCCACACCACACTTGTCAAACCATGTCTTTATGGACCTCTTTGGACCTCTTTTATATGGAAGCATATAATTGTCTAAAATGTTTTTACATGCTGTATCAGTAACATTACCCTTCACTGAAACTAAGGGGCCCTATCGCCAAACCCTGAAAAACAGCCCCAGATCATTATCTGTTACTTCCAGAGGCAGTTTGAAACTCTGTCATAAATGATGCAATAGGTGTTTTTTTTTTACATGCTACACCCTTCAACACTTGATGGTCCTGCTCTGTGAGTTTGTATGGTTTACAGTTTTGTGGCTGAGCTGTTCTGACTTCTAGACGCTTCCATTTATGCAGACCTCCTTCAAGCCTGTTAGAAAAGCATTCCAATGTGGTTTCTCATGAAGGTGCTTGAGAAGATGCCAGAGTATTTAAAGTTGACAGCAAAACAAAAAAGGTCTATTTTAAAATCTGTATTATAAGGTGATTTTGATATTTTTATATATAATTCCACATTTTTTTTTTTTTTTGCTGATGTCTTCAATTTTCATCTATGAGCAAAATAACAGGCAAAAAGATATGAAAAGATATACATATATAATTTAAGAAGAGAATTCTCATCTTGATTATTCATAGGTCCTCTGGTAAACTAGGAGTTTAAAAATGTACTGTTAGCTTGCAAGTATGTTAGCTGCTGTACAAATAAGCCATAAAAAAGTATAATAGCATCCACAAAAATCCCTCCTGTGCCATCATCAGCCTTCATCTGAATCATCATGCCTGTCAAACTATCATACTCAGCTCTGCTGCTGGCACACTTGTCCACGCTTCAGAAAGCAGCTGCACCACCGGCACCTGCTCAAAGTACTGCTAGAGGGCTGGTCACTGCAGCGTCAATATCCCACTTCTGACACCAGTGTATCATCAACAGAAAAAGATGACACGAGAAACATTGCACTTTAAAGGCGCGTGCTTTTTTATTGAATAGGCAGCCAATAAGAACCACCACTCAGCGCTAACCAAGTGGCTGGGATAGCAGACAGATCACTTCTAGCCATACAATTCTACTCCATGGTAGAAACCAGCATGGACACCACAACCCCACAGCCCACAGTAAAGCATGAGCAACACATCAACACCTCTTTAAGCTAACGACAGCTTATTTACAAGAAATGTCTATTATATAGTGACTGCAGCATCGCTGTAGAGCCTTTTCATATGGCCGCTTTGCATGGCTGTGTCTCCCGCACACTCCTACAGCCATTTGACCAGTGGTGAGCCACCACAGTATCCTTTATATCCCTGAATGACCTTTTGGCTTTATTTGCAAAGTTTTCTTTAAATGTGGCTGTGTGCGAGAGAAAAGTGTTTCATTTCCCAAACCTCTCACTCCTCTCCACATTCACCATTGGATGTGAAATGGTCACTCACTGGAACATTGTCACAACATAAGTATTGTATTACTGATAAACTCCCCCAGGCTTCATTTTCTCTCAATTTAGTCAGACACCTGTATGTGTTAAATGGCTCATGAAATTTGCTCTGAATGAAACAAATGGATTCCTCATTTCCTATTGACTGCTGTCTAAAGGCAAGACGGGACACCTTACACAGCTTATGCACACCTCAATGGCATGCACAGATTCAGACAACTCTAGATTATTAAATACAGATAAAATGTACAGGGCCGAGAAAGAAGGTTTTGCTTTGATTTAGAGGTTAAAAACAGGTGGTATGAAAAAGTTTGGCCGCCTCAATTATATGTTTTGTTGATTTTCTAAGTGAAAATAAGTGTACATCCTCTGTAAAATTACGTCTGTACATTTTAACACATAATTATTGTTTATTTGCTCAGTTTAACATATTGGAAAAATAAATAAATAAATAAAACATAAACGGTGGCCTGTACAAAAGTTATGGCACATTTTATATTGTTGTTTTTTTTTTCTAATATGCTAAACTCAGAAAACTGAAACATAACTGAAATGGATCCCTGCTCCCTCATTAGTATTGTGAAATATTAAGGTGAACCATGTAGTTTACCAAACACCAGTAAAACCACATGAATCAATAAATGATTTTGGACACCTGTTCACCATGAACCTGAATGAAAATTCTAGTTGCATAAACAAACAAACATTAGTTGGTGAGAGAGGTTCAAGATGACTTTCTATTCATAGCTGTGGACATGAGTGTAACGTTTTGAGAAGTACAGAGAACAAGGACCAGGAAAAACTCAAACTTGAGAGCTTGTACAAATCTTGATTCGGCTGTACATGTACATCATCTTAGTTATCCAAGATTGCCGTAACATACAGTAACCAGTAAGTGTTTCTGCTGTATATTGAGCAGCAGACAGTGTTTTCAGTGGCTCAGCGGCCATGGTTAACATTAACTAACATTCCTCTGCCCATTGCTTAGTAACAAGACACCCGCATTGTTTGCTAGAAAATTGTAGTTCTCTCACTTTGGAATCACTTTGGAATTCCATTTTACTATTTATGCACCCACTATAATAGCACCTTAAAACCAAACAGTGGATCCATGTCAGTCATAGCCATTATGATGTGATTTATCACAATAACGATACAATCTTTATCTTGCTTACCAATAGAGGATACACAGTATCATACAAAGCATAGAGTGGAGCAAAAAAGGTTTCCTATTTCTTTGAATGAAAAACAAACAAACAAAACAAAAACTTAAATATCCATCCATGTTCTTTTGTGCTTTTCTCCATCAAAATGAAATTTAAGGGAGAGTTTCTTGTAATGAAAAAGCTTTCATTAGGGTATAGATCTAGTGTCTTAGAGTTGCACAGATAAGCAGCTAGGTGTGATAGATATGAAAATTCAAACGCTATTGATGGATAGGGAAAGAGATAGATGGACAGGAAAAGAGAGATGGATAGGGAACGAGATAGATGGTTAGGGAAAGAGATAGATGAGGACTAGGCTTCCAAAGGCACTCCTTTTTCTCTTCTACTGGGACTATGGCCAAGTCTTTCCCACAGTAATCCTGTCATTCACAGAGGGATGCCCCACATACAGTAGCCTGATGTCCAACTTGCCAGCCGATGAATGTTTCATGGTGAAATGTTAAATCTTGGCATCCAGCATGCTGAACTTGTTAAAGGAGGTTTAGTGCCGAAGTGTGTCTGAAGCTGACACACCAGGCTGCTGTGTAATCCTTGGCCCCAAGGCCCCATGAATTTTTAATAAGAATAAGGATACAACCATCACCCCTGCACCAGAACCGCTGAGATGCAAGCTGCCCGTTAGGGGGACCACAGTTCAAGATGTCTTGGGAAAATTCCCTCTCTGTGTAAAGCTGATTTGTTTTGAACCAGCCTGCTGAGCTTTAAAGGAGTATTCCAGCATTTTCAACCTAATGTTTATCTGTTGCATCAACAGCACAGAGTTGATTACCATCAACAGTAATTTTGATATATTTTCCTAAACTTAGAAAACACGTTCACTCAGAAAACATCTATAAAAGAAGCCAGTGGGCAGTTGCTGAATTCTATCATTAAATGTTTAAACTTATTTTTTATAGAACACATCTGTGTAACTCATTCATTCTGAGATGGGACTAGTATACAACTTGGGGTGGGACTTTCTAGGCTGATTTTATTTCATATCAGGGTGCTAATGATATAAACCGATTCTCAATGCATCTCAAATTTTTATTTGTATAATCTACATCACAATTTTTATATTATAATATAGGCCATATACATATATATATATGTATGAGTGATTTAATGAAAAGCAAGTAAAAATGTAACTTTTTTACCTCTTTTCTTGAAAGTTGTGATTGCAAATACATGGTTCATGATTGTTTCTTCATACTTCTCTTCAGACTGTTACATCTGTATTTTGCATCAATAATTGTATATTTTCATAATTTTACAACTCATCTGAAACAGGGGGGGCACTTAAGCTGAACAGATAATGCTGAGAATTTTCCTCACACATTATATACCACTCTCAGAAACTCCCAAGATATTTGTATTTTTTGCTGTCATTTGCATTTAAATATCTCCTAAAGCCTAACTCTGAATATCACTGAATATACTGAACTTGTTAGCCAGTTAGGATCTCCAGAGCTGGCTGTTAAACAAAGTCACATTCTGAAATATGGTATGTTTGCTACGGTTTTGAGTCTTTACTTCATATGCATGCCAAAGTATCTTACTTTTATGAAGTTTCTGGGTGTGATTGATTTTTTAATTCTTATTTATTTATTTATTTATTCATGTTTACAGCAGGGGAAATGCATAGGCTATACAAGAATCAGAATTGTGAATCGGTTTAGAATTTATTATTTTTCCCACCTCATGTACCAGAAGGTACAGTCGTAATACATTACCAGCATAATGATGAGGAGTTTTCACAGACTCTGTTTGATGGCACTGGTATGAAAGTGAAAGTAAACTAAACTTACCAATAACAACTTCTTTCATGTTTGTCTCATCCTAAGACCTGTATTGTTAGAGAGTATTGGTTGTAGTTTCGAACACACATGATACAGTCACATTTATTTGTGAAATTTATGGAATTCAATGAAAAATATAATATAAAAATATTGTATATAATACAAAAATATTGTAGCTGACCAGCTTAATTGTATTTTGTAAAATAAAATTTCTGAATTTGATGCCTGCAACACACTTAATAGAGTTGGGACGGTGCAAAAAATTCGTAGATTATTCAAATTACACCATTTTGAAACATTCCACAATAAGCAGGTGAATTGGTAGCAGATGAGGGTATCACGATTGGGTATAAAAGGAGCATCCACCAAAGGCTCAGTATTTGCAAGCAAAGACGGGTCATGGCTCACCACTTTTTGCCAAACTTCATGAAAGAACTGTCAAGCATTTCAAAAAGAACTTTTCTCAATGCAAGATTGCAAAAAATTTAGGACTTTCACCATCTACTCTACCATACATAATACTGTGAAAAGATTGAATCCAGATAAGTCTCTGTAGAGCAAGGCCAGAAACCACTGCATGACATTCGAGCCCTCAGACAGCATTGCATGAGAAACCATCATGCTACTTTTTTTTTTAAATATAACCACATGGGTTTGAAAGTACTTTTTTACAGGTTTATGGCAAATGAAGTGTTTATCTTTTTTATGGCAGATGAAGTGTTTATCAGTGTTATGCTTTTAGTTGAGAACATTACTGTAATTTCAGAACCAAATGGAGAGAATAAATCAACAAATGCCACTGGCTAAAGCAAATCAGCAAATGATATTCACAAATATTCTTGTAAATCTTGTCTCCTCACAGAAACACAACATACTGCATGAAGGTGTCGATGTCCTTGACGGTAAAGGAAAGTGATGAAGGTCTTTGCTTTAGCAGTCAAATACGTTACCTGGAGAAGGCAGAAATCACCAAGAGCAAATTGATCACCTGCCCTGACATTGATGACTACCTAGCTCCTTACAAACAGCCCATCATGACATGGTACAAGGTATAGTATTGCATTTTTTAGTGCTTACAAGAGGCATGGAGAGCTGATGGATGCTTTTGGACTGAAATATTTCAATAGTCATGTTTTTGTTCACTTGGGAAATGCATTTTGTCAGACATATTTTACATGACTACACCTAACCGAAACCTAACCACGTAATCACATTATTCAACTATATTTGTAACCACATTTTTGTCTTGTTTAAAATAAATAGTCAGAAACCTGACTATTTTGAAAAATGAATGAAAATGCAATCACAGCCATGCAAGCTGTTTTTTTGGACTTTGGACAGTATCTTTGCTTTGACTTGTGTCCACAGGAGTGTCAGAAGAAAGAATGGAGGAGTTCCATCATCATTAACACCACCAGTCTGTGGATTCCAGTGGTAGAAGAGGATGATGGGGGAAACTACACCTGTGAGCTACAGTATGGGAGCAGAGTGGTAAGAAGAACAACGGAGCTTAAAGTCACAGGTAACTCTTCCTCTTTTGTACATACATTGAGTGTGGAGGCACCAGGATAGCCTCATGGAGTCAGTCTCATAATCTCTTAATTGTTAGGACTAGGTTAGGTGCATTCAGACACTACACAGTACACACTCCATTAGGGGATGGTTCTCTTTGTTTCCTGAAATCACTATATACAGGAAAGAGCGTGTTTTTAAGAAAATGGCTTCTGGATTTGAACCCAGTGGGGATGCAGGAATGGGGCCTTGTAGTAGCACATGTGGTGGAGCAGTGGAGCATCCAAATCTCTCACCAAAAGCACAAGAATGGAACTCAAAGTTAAAATTAGGCAACAAGCCTGTCATTAGTGCCATGGATGACTGAGAAGTTAAGCATGTAGACTGGTGTGGAGAACATGTTAGAAGTGGTTGGTATAGTGTAGTGGGTAACACCTCTACCTTCTAAGCTGTAGACTGGGGTTCAGTCCCCTGCCTGGGCAAGCACCCTACACAGTGCCAATACCAAGACTTCATGCCATAAATGTAGAGGCATTAAAAATTTACATGTAGAAAGAGTTGGATGTTAAATTCCCTGTTACACTCTGGATATTAGAAAGAATGCTTTAGCCGCTACAGTCTCCCTAACTTTTAACAAGTCTCCAGATGTGTATTCTTGTTACAAGATCAAGTCTGGCCCCTACAAGACTGGAGCCAGTAGAGTCTTCACACAGACCCTTCACGCAGGCCCCCTTGTACTAGTATCTTCCATGGAAGTATTTTTGGACCTGGTCAGTAGTATTTGTATTATTATTACTTACTTAGCACTTTCAATGGGATTTCCTCAGTGGCACGTGTACTTCTGGAGTTAGTGATGTGCCATGAATTTCATGTGACTGGCCACGCTATCAGAATCACTGAAAAATTAAGAATGCTAATCGCCTGATGGCACCATCTTCAGCTCAGTGGTCATTACAACAGCCAAGCTTGGGTATGAGAACCATGCTGCATTGTCATGCATAAGAAATGATGTAATAGCCAAGGGACAAACTGCTTTTAATGTTTTAAATTCCGCCAAAACAAACCATAGTCTGAAAAATGTATAATAAACAAAATAGACACTGAGATATAATTTGGGGAAAAAAAAAATCAGTAGGAGAAGGTATTTTTTATTCACCCACTAGAGCTAGCCTTATGTACTTAACCAGTAAAACTCTGCCCTCCTGGCATTTCCACATTAAGATAAAGATTTTTACTTGTTACACCATGTGTTCCAGTGGTTGTAGGGCAAAGGACATATTTAAAATTAAATTTGTACATTAGTTATGTCGACATGAGGTACAGATGCTGATCCACAATGCTATTCTGCTATTGGTGGATGTAGTGCAACAAGCCCAGCATATATTCAGACCAGAATTTAATTTATTTAGAGCTTATTTTAGATGTCCTAGGCATTTGTTCAATCAGAGGAACAATTACAGGTGGCTGAAGTGTGAAGTTTGTTTGCTGGCTCAAAATGGTACCTCGATCATTTTTGTTCCATTTGAAACTAGGCATAGTGACGCCATTTAGAGACTGAGTTAGTTATTTGAGTTACGTACTTAATGAAAAAGACGATTTCACCATTTTATTCTTCATTTTCATGTCCAATAATTTTGCATAAATGGGTAAAATTAGGCTCAGAGCATCTGTTGTGCAACAGTTGCTCAGAGGTAGATGGTAATATAATCTTTATCTTTCAGAAAATGACAGAAGACTCGTTGAAAGTGAGCTGAACATTCCTTTTTGCTTATTACTGTTTTATACAACTTTGTGGACCACATTAATAGTGGGCATCCCATTTGAAAAAGGACATGTTCATAGAATCTGAAAGAACAAAGCTTCAATCTAGGTTTAAACCATCATCTCTGAATCTCAAAGAACACACATTTAAATCTCAAAAGGCTACCAAATTGTTTTTTGTCCCAAACTTACCTAAAGTCAGTTTTCACTCCAAGTGGCTCTTGAATTTAATCCACTTAGGTGAGGTACAAGATAGGAGCTGTTTTTTTTAAAGACTCAGATAAGCACTGACATGCCAGGTTATTAACTACTCCTACCAGGTTATTAACTAACTCATTTACCGTTTTTTTAAGGTACAACTATCTTGACCTATCAATGACTGCACAATTTGTCACTGGAAAGGGACCATCCACTAACCAGATATTATTTGGGTTGTGGACCATTCCCAGCACAGCAGTGACACGAACATGGTAGTGGCACGTTAGTGTGCGTGGCATTTGTACAAATGGATCAAAAACGTTTGCATTACTCAGGTTTTTACACAACTCAGTGTCACTGCTGTGCTTGATACACTCGTACAAGCACAGCATCCTATAGCATGCCACTACCATGTTGGTGTAACCAATGTGCTTGATGTGTTCTTTTCCACTGATTATGTAGAGGTGGCTAATTAACTGTGCAGCAACATATGACGTAAAGTCAGTAACTGTGTTTCTACGAAGAGTACTTGCATCAGTAGGTGTAGCTGATAAAATTGCCAGGGAGTTTAGGTACAAGATAGGTGTTTCTAATAAACTGGCATAGTCAGTGTGCATACTAATTATTCCACTTAAATGTACAGTTTAATGTACAGTCCCTTAGAGACTGAGCCCCCATATTATAGCTTAGCCCCCCCCCCAAAGCATGTACAAAGTCATTAGGTATCAAACGATGAAGCAGTTAGTATATCACTACAAGCATACAAGCTGCAAAGGTTTGTGAAGA
>JAILXH010053826.1:6141-16269 GCA_023558415.1 Piaractus mesopotamicus | reverse complement strand
ACACACACACACACACACACAACAATTTGCCACAAATCCATACTATGCACTCTGCAACTACTTACTGTTTCACTCTGTGTATCACAGATTTTGAACAATGTCTAATGATTATTCCAGTCAGCTTTTAGCTTCTGTCTTCAGTTTTGGCAGTTGCCGAATGACATTACTTTACAGAGTGAGTAAAACCAGAAATCCTCAACCAGGTCTGATATGACTGACAACTTGTGAGGTCTGATATGATTGGCCGAGCTGGGGGTTCCACTTTTCACTTTACATTAATAAATCTCTGGTAGCACAGCAGAGGCAGAACTATTGAGCAGCAGTGCCCGCCCCAGGTCGCGCCCTGCTATCACAGTATATTGTGAAGTTGGAGACGCGATGGCATGGTTGAATAATGAAGAATGAATACGAAAAAACTACAATATGCTTTGAACTAATAAAGTGCATTTATTTGGGAAGGGGGACTAAATAACATTTACCTGGCCTAGCGACACCTCTAAATGCCTGTGTTGGATTGAGAATATCTACTAACCAGTGTCCTGGACAAAATGTGGTTGTGTAAAGCTTTTTTGTTTTCTTGTTTTTTCTAGTATGTTAAACTTAGCAAATAAACAGAAATTTATCACTAAATGAATCCTCCGCTTTCTCTCACCTGTACCAAATTCCTGCAGTATCTTATGGTAGGCGACAGAGCCAGGTTTGTAGGTCTCATGGCCAAGTTGGTCAGCGTCAATCCGTACTGCTCCAAGCCCTTCTAGCCTCTGCGCCAAAGCGCTCTTCCCGCTCCCGCTGCCCCCGGTCAGACCAATCACATAAGGCACCTGAGAGAGAGCAGGCCGAGGCTGGCCAGAGGGAGGAGACATGACAGTACGTTACATCGTTGCACAGAGCTGCCCTGGGAATTTCACTGAATGAAATAAACAGGTTGCAAAAACAATTACTTTTCTCAGCAAACTCAGTAACAATCTTTAGATTCGCAAGCCTGCAAAACACTATGTCAGTTTCCCGTCAGGGATTAAACCTAGTCTTGGACTACACTTTCAATGGAGAACATCAATTCAGGATGCTGTGTAGTCCAAGACTAGACTTAAGTCCTGTCCAGGACCTTATAACTATCACACATGGCAAAGAATGAAGCTGAACAATCCAAAAAGCTTGCATAATGTGCATTCACCACACAAAATTATAAGCAACTGCAGGTTTGAATGGCATTAATTGCTTTCAATAATTCATGAGATATGAATTCATGTCATGTATGATATGTAACCAACATGTGATGTGGTTTTGTGTGACAGAAAATGGCTGAATACTGTTCTACTGCCACTGATAAAACATTCGAAGGCCACACTGCATAACACCATGCTCCAAACCGCAGCACTGCGTGCTACAGCTAACAAAGCTACCACACTACTTTTTCCAGAAAAAAACAGACATAAAGTACTCTAAAAGAGTTCAATTATTCCCCATGTCCTCAAGCTCCAATAGTTGGATCTTCTTTAATAGTCCACTTTTGAATGATTAATACTTTTGAAAATGTGAAGTAGCTGAAAGAACTGAAACGCCTGCACTCTTAAATAGCCAGACCTGACCGGCGTAGTTATATAAATGGATAAAAGCATGGGGAGCGTGGTGAAGTGAGTTTGGAGGTCTCTCTTCTTCATCTTCATTTATCAGTTTCACATTAGAGCAATTAGATGCTTTGACATTGTTCGCCAAGTTCACGGCGCTTCCTGTGCTGTGCTTCTCGTATTCACAATCAGAGTCATGCAGTCAACTGACGCAGGTTGCTCATACACAAACAATATATGTACAAGGACAGGCACATAATATATAGAGATAAATTACAATTACATACGTATTGCTTAACTGATTTTGTTCTCTTAGAAGACATACAACTAAAGCAAGTAATGCAGTTCTTTTTAAGCCAGTGACTTATGTGTTTACAGGAATTTAAACTGTCATGTGTTACACTACTTCATTATAAGAAAGTCACTGCATTAACGTAATGCGTTACTTTGTACTGCATTATGCCCAACACTGAACTCTAATAGGTTCAAAAAGGCCCAGCTGGTACCATATTGTTTGCTGGATTGCCCACACGTGAGTATTTTCAAGTTTAAAAGACACTGCAATCACAATAAACTGGATGCAATAAGGATAGCTCAAATAGAACCTTCCAGAAGATTAAATAGACTGAACAAATACTATAGACCCCTTGCATTTCATAAGGTGCCCTAATATCAGACTAACTGACAGAACAAACGAAGAAAGGATTAAACAAATCAATAAACGGATGAAAGCAAGAGAAGTATGAATTAATAAATTAATGAACAAATCAATAAATGGGCCGACAATTACCGTGGGAGGCTTGAGGAGTGTGCCCAGTAGTCGTGAGCGCAGACTGGATGAACTGATCTTCTCCTCCTCTATGTCTGTGTGATGTGCATCTTTAATTAGTGGGATCTCATACAGGACCAGCTCTGATAAACCCTGTAAAAACACAGCATTAATGCGATGAAAATAAACAGCTAAAACCAGTTGTCGCCCCCCGTTCCGATTCTGAAAGGCCATAGCACCCATGATAGTTCCATGTTTTCTCTGCTCTCATCATCTGCAGTTTAGCAGGGAATCTACTCACGGTAGCAGCATAGCCACAGGTACACCTGGGTGGGCCTGAGCCTACCCAGATTGATCGTCGGCCCATCCAATAAAATGGGGAGAAAATATTTATTAAGCTGCATTTTTTAAGATAATGAATTTTTTTTTCTGTGAGGGCTGTTATTGTATTATGGTTAAGCAAAACACAGTGCAAAACCTTCAATTTGTTTTCAGCATGTCAGTGTTTGAATTTGAAGCTCCAGTCACAGAGCCAATAAGTTGGCCTTCCCACTTTTTCACAATACCCAAAAATGTATTTCTGTCTACACCAATGATGAAGGGCAGGCAATATACACACACACAAGCCGCTTATCCTTATGGGTCATGGGGGGAAGCCTATCCCAGCAGTCAGTGGGTGGAAGGCAGGATACACCCTGGACAGGTCACCAGTCCATCGCAGGGCAGACAGACAGACACATACCAGGCAATATAATGATATGTTATTTTGATAAATTCATCATTATATGCTTTTATATCTATATCATGAACACTGAACAACTACATGCATAATAAAACTGTGCAAATTAGATGTACATGTATTATGTATAGAACCTGCATAAACTGCTTAGTAACAAGTATGTGACAATGTCAGACCATTACGCCATTATCTTGCTTTATTATTTTATTAATTTATTTTTAATTATTAATTTATTCACAACAATTGTAGATCCCTGCCAACCAAGACCCAGCAAATACATTCATCACATACTTACTATTAGACAATGCGAGGTCTTGGACACCTGTTAAGCACTTTAAGCCTTCTATCTAGTATCTTCTTATCAGTTTCCTGTAATGATTGTTTGTTCTCCAAGTAAAAGTTTTCCTAGCCTACACGTACCTGGTAGCTCTGCTGGAGCCATGTTGGGATGACTGATGCACAATATGAGCAGAGTAAGTTAAAAAAAACTGTTGTATATACAAAAAATACAAAATGAAAACCCTAAAATCCCAAAATAAAAGTGGGAAACAAATTTTGTGTGATCCAATCCTGGTCCTGGAGATCTACCACCCTGAGATTTCAGATCCAACAAAGCTGGCTCTAATTTCCTGATGCTCCTGAAGGCCTTCATTACCTAGATCAGGTAAGATGCAGGGTGGTAGATCTCCAGGACCAGGACTGGGCACCTCTGATCTAAGACATGAATAGGTTATGTGAGAAAACAGAGTTATAACTATAAGTTTTAAGTTAATCTTATGCACTGATAGGGTCACAAAAACCTGTGCTAGACAATCTGTGTATTATTATCTAACTAAATCAACTTCTACACAAAAATCAGTATATGTTAATTCAAATACTAAATAATTCATGATCAACAATTATATTGCACAACTATTATACAACCATCTGAGAGACATTAACAAGTATTGTGATGGTCAGTAGAAGAAAAGTACTCCAAACTAAAGTCCCTAAAGCTTCAGGTTTCATTAAGGTACAATTTTAACTGAGGACAACAGTTTGGATTTCTAATCTGAAGTTACTGACTTACTAACATTATACCCAGTCCAATATCAAGGCATTAAGTTGATGCTTGGACGATAACTCACATTGCATCACAAAAGAAAACTGAACTCTGGACACATGTGCTCACAACTATGTGGAATAAACAGTGAAATGAACTTCCAAATGTCCTGTCCTCAGATTACCTCTTTTGTAACCTTTCCCCTATATCTTACAGATTTCATTTTACATTAGCATTATCACAATTTTGAAACTGCATTAGTACTACTGTTTTTATTTAGTTTTTTTTTTTTTTTTACTTTGTTTATTAAAGTTTGGTTTCAGTTAGCTTTAAAGATGCAGTAATAGTTTTAGTTTAGTTTTTTTCCCCTGGTAGTTTTTTCTTAGTTTCGGTTTTGTTTGTGTTTTTTAGTATTTTGGTGAATATTATGTGAGAAACCAGGCCTTAAAAACTGGACTCTTAATCCCTCCCAGTGAGTTTCATCATTTTAGGAATACTACATGTGTAAAACAGTACAGTATACTCAGCTAAGTGGCAAGCTTCACACAAAGGTATGGCCCTCTGAATAATTTAAGTCTGACATAGAAACATTCTGCCTGCAGATTGTCCCTCATGCATTGAAAATATGAAAACTTATTATTCCTCTGCAATTCTATGCCTTTTCATTTGTGAATACAGAAACAAGAAAAAAGAAACCAGAGACTGGACTTCACTGTGTCCACTTTGTGTACAGAAGCCACTCAGAAACTTACATTTTCTGCGCGTTTCCTGTTGACAGCCTCACCACCTCTCCTAGTCTCCTCACTGACGACAATGCACTGCAGCTGAGGGTCAGTGACAGACGGGCCAAAGGGGTCAGACAGAGGAACAATCTCATACTGGAGAGACGGCTTGACATCATTTAGAAACTCCTTGAGCTTCTGCACGCGCTGACTGTACGGTTCAATCAGCTCCTTCAAAACCTTATCTACAAGCAGAGTAAGAGAGAAAGAAACAAAATAAAGCAATGTGATTAACTTTTGCCACAAAAAAGTTCAAAGAAATGCTATACATCCGAAAAATCAAGGAAACCAACACTGAAATTTGACTAAAAGAAATACTACTGCTCTCAGCTTACTTTTAAGGAGCTCTTGGTCACACACCCCAATCAGAAAGCGCCTATTGGCCAGCAGACAGCAAATATTAAGCAGGGTCCTATGGGCACCATGTAGACGGTCAAAGGTTCCACCCACCACCACGTCACTGTACGTCTCTATGGGTTCTGCTCTTTCTGTTCTTTTCTGCTCCTCATCCTCGCTCTTCGCCTGCTTGAGCTGTGGATGCAGTATGACTGAGGACAGCCCGGGTGTGCAGACATAGCAGTAACCTGCGTACCTCTGCAGACACTGAGATACCAGCGACGACTGGCCAGGGTCCTGAAGGGGGTAATCTGTCAAAACCACCTCAGGGGAGTGGGACAGGGTCTGCGGAGAAGGGAAAGGATTGGAGACAGCACTCGCCCCAACCTGAGGCACTCCTGACTGCGCCCTGAAATGAGTCAGCAGCACCCTGACGTCTAGGTGGCCGCACACGTCAGCTGCGTTACTGTAGAGGCGAGAGATGACACTGGGAAGGTCCACCACAGGATGGATGAAGGCGGGTCGAGGCTGTGTGCCCGTGCCCAGGTTGAGACCGGGGTGGAGGTGCACATACAGGGTGCGTTCCACCACCTGGGCAGCAGAGCTGAGGACAGGTGCGAGGCGGAGAGGGAGGGTGTGTAATGGGGATGTGAGAACCAGGACACCAGTGCTGAACATTGCCATTATGAACAACTATTCACCACCGCCTCATCCAGCAACCTGAAAGAGAGAGAATAGAGATCTCATTAATCCAAAGGAAAAGCGTTACAGCTGAATGACATTTCTTGTCTTCTCAAAGTGCACTGTGTCTACACTACAAAGCAGTTTTTCTTCATTCCCCTGGTGACTATCGATCCTGTACAGTTTCAACTCTTCCCTGCTTCGGCTAATGAAGGGCTTGATAATTAGTTGATGAGTTAGATCAGTTGTGCTGAAGGGAATAAGGCAGTGGGTCCTCAGGAGCAGGATTAAGAAATACTCATAGAGAGCATACTCTACAAAGTTGCACAACTTTTCTGAATTTACACTTAAACTGAGCGCTTTCTAATACTAACATCTAGGCAAAAGAACAGTATATCAAGTACAGGATCACGTATAACAGCAAAAGAATCTGCTCTTCCTCATTTCCAGTTCAGCCATGAGCCTTGAGTTACAAATCCCTTTTTTGGTTAATTCTATTGTTTTGTTATTGAAAGCAGCTAAAATTTTAACCTCATAATAATGACATAGTATCTCATTATAACGGCCTACTAACTTACTATGTCATGATTTACAATCTCATAATTTTCATAAAATACTGACAGAATCTTATTATTATCATTATTATGTTAAACTAACTCATAATACACACACATCATCTAAACCGCTTTAACTCATAATAATAGTAGTAATAATAATAAAAATAAAAAAGTCCTAATGTAATACGTTCTCATTATTATGACTTACTAAGTGGTTATATATTTTTCTCCAGTGACGGAAAACTTGCTTCCATAAAAAGTGAATAGAGCCTGACCAGCTAACTGGCAAACGTGCTAAAAAATAAAGGCAGATACTGGATTTATCAAGGAGTTCTATAGGGAGCCACTACTTGTTTGGACAGTTTTTCTTTTTTGGTAGCCGCTTTTAGCTACTTAAGTCATAACTTACTTTAGGAAACAAAACTTTTACTTCGGCGTGGTTTTAGACTCTATCTTGGCACGACTCCTACCTCTGTCAAGTGTCACGTCAAGGTTTAGCTGGCAGGCTAGTGCAAGTTTTCCGCGGCATGCTAAACTGAGATGAGAAACTGGTTTAGGTAACGCGTGTTAAAACACTGCAGATAAAATAAACAGTTAACATATTTGAGGTTAAAATGGAGGAGGTCTGAGGAACCTGTGAGCTGCTAAAAAATTGCTATTTGAACAAAACGAGCCACCAAACCTGCAGTAAGGGCTGTCTAGATTTACCACTGGCTTCGCTCATACAAGACGACCACCTACCAGAACGCCTTTCTGATCCGTCGTGTACAGCCAAGATACGTTGGCAAACCTCTCAAACGACAACTAACAGCTAAATTTCATCATTTTCACACACACCGTTTCTGTGCTCCCTCATTACGCTTCCCTCAAGGCAGTCTCATGCCCATTTGCCCGAGTTAGAAAACACGTGACAGGCAAACAGGCTGTTCATTGGAGGATGAGCGGAAAACACAGCTGTGGCATTTTGGGATTCGTAGTACAAAAGTAGTTCAGCGTTAAGGACCAGCGTTGAGACTTGTAGGTGATGTTAGAATGAGCGTTAGGTTTAGAGGTTCAGGAATAGTTATGGTGAATGTAAGAGATTTACATCTTAATTAAAGAGGCATTCCCAAAACCCGCATTTAACATGTTACTTGTCTATGTTATATACTATTCAATAGTGAAGCATTTCTACAGAATCATGTCAGTATCATATATGCAATGTTGAGCTCAAAATAAAAACAAATAATTTCAACACTACGATTTTAGTTTGATATTTGTATACTAGTACAGACAAAGACTTAGATGCTTTATCAGAAACTTTATTTAAATAAAATTTATTTCCATACTTGTATATTTATGCTTAATGTGATTATGCAATAATTGTGTCAAAATTATACATTTATTTTATATGCATTTTCACTCTCTAATAATGCATTATCAGCTAGAGCACCAAGCTAGAAAGAGGGTAATATTCAAATGTAATAGGTGGTGGGCCGAGTCTCATGATCTGTGTCAGCTTTTGAGTTGATCAATCCCTGGCTCGGAACTGAGTGAAAACTCACTATTACACACTTCATTTTTTGTAATTGCAAATGTGGTTGTTGGCATTCTCAGTTTTCTGCTAACTTAATCATAAAGCTAATGAGGCAAACGGCATCAGCTATCAGTTCATCATAACACAGTATTTGGAACCAGGCGACTGAATAGAGACTAAACCGGCAGATAGACTGCGGATTACATTATAAATCTTACAATTTTCTTATTGCGGCATAAAAGCAAGTTATATTTTGCTTCAAATGCCTTATGTCTTATCAGTTAAGATTGATTCCCATCTGAGCTGAAGTCCTACCCAGGTGCTGACCATCTATAAAAAGGGGGTCATTTCTGGAAAAATTACGTTCACCATGCATAGTCCATTAGGGGCCCATAACATTATAAACAAGTGATTCTTTTTATATGTATAAGAAATACTGGACATTAGGTGTGATGTGAATGAGAACATGTGGCCAAGTAATGCACACCAGGTAAACTACGCATTTACAGTATCTGTGACTTCTTTTCTTTGCTAGATAAGACAAAAAGTTTAGTTTTTTTACTTTCTTCATTTGTTTCCATATCATAAAGATACCATTTTGTATTTTTATGTTTCTCGGATGTAATGATTTTTCTTTTTCGTTCACTGTGAGAAATGGTTTGTCGGTTTAACCTAAAAATGTTTCATGAGGTAACAAGCAATTTAAGTGGTTAAAATTAGATGAACAAAATCAATTTTTCCATCAGTTTAAACCTCAAAAAACTTAAAATCAACTTTTACCCTTTTCCACTTACACGATCAGCAAAAGAATAATAAACTAATTATAAAAAGCATGGTCTGTGAACTAGAGATTCTCATTAACACAGACAGACACCCCTCTTTCTGTACATACAAATGAATACAAACATATATGAACAAATGAAGAGGTCTATTAGGACATTCTACAGGCGGCCATTATCTGTGAATGCTGCTGCCACTGTGGAAGATACAGTGAGGAGCCTGAGAAAAGTATAGGCCACAAATGTGTGAAGATGTTAACAATAGACATTATGACACTTCTTGTTGATCCCTCTGTAGTCTACCTTTAGCTAATCTTGGAAATCAGAAAGATAATACATATATTTTGGCAGTAAAATGTGTTTGTTTGTTTTGTTTTTTTTGTGTTCCATGTGTAATCATGTGCTCTGGTTTTGCTCCGCCTCGACAGCTAATCTGATTGGGCGCCTTCTTCTCAACAGATCATAGCTGAGCTCTGATTGGAGCTCTCCTGGCATGTTGCCTCTAAAGACTACGATTTAAACCTTATATTTTTAGAAAAATATGCGCAAATCCTTATTGTCAAATTTTTTTTTCCTTGTTAATGAAAAAAATGTAGATGTAAATACAAAAAGGAGTGTAGTTTCTTGCCAGGGTTCAGTGAAATTAATGTTTTTGAGGCTCTGGCCACAGCCTATGAAAGGGAAACAGCACGTCTCCTCCCAATTACGTATTCTCGCGTACTGCACCCATTTTGTGGCAAAATGCCTTTGAAAATGCACTGACAAGATTGCATCTTCCTGGGCCGTGTCCAAATCAGTCTACTATATACTGCTCACATACTGATTGTGCTCAAAAGTAGGTAGCAGTATTCATGACTAACATGAATTTTTGTAGTACGCTAAAGATACCCGGATGATTTCTGGCAAAATTTTCCAGTACGCTGCATCCCAAAATTCAATGCGACCGTTCCGGGAGTACATAACCACTGATGTAACCTCCTAGATATGTTTAATTCATAAGCTGTGTCCCAATTCAGGGGCTGCATCCTTCAGAGGCTGCATCTGAAGGCCGACTGCGTCACAGCGGCGCGACTAGACTGTCCAATTTTGAAGGCTCCTTCATATGCGGCAGAGAAATGTGTCCTTCTTTTCCATGGCAACAAAGGATCCAATGGGTGGATCCTTCACCAGCCAACATATCCAGAGGTTCACTGCATGCCGGCGAGGATTGGAGAACATGGTGGCGTCAGCAGAGCAGCCAACGATGCCTGAGGAGTACATTTTTAAATGTAAGCATTGGGTTTAAACTGAGTGGAATAGCTAACAATACAAATGTAAAAGAAAAGGCAACATACAATCTCATCAGTCTAAGATATATTA
>JAILXH010053818.1:31445-42413 GCA_023558415.1 Piaractus mesopotamicus | reverse complement strand
GCCTCATGCACACACAGACACGTTTGTAATACTAACATAAAAACACTGTTATATGACCGGTATGTCCAAAACATTATAAACACCCGTCCTAGTACTAGAGTGAGAGGAGCAGAGACAAAGAATGAAAGGGAAAGGAGAGAAAGACAAGATTCTTTTGGGGGGGGGGGTTATAATAAAATGTAGGGGAAAAAGGGAGAGGGAGAGTGAATGAGTGAGTGAGGAGACAATATAAAGACATATCATTATGAGCAAAATAATACAAGAAAAAGGATTAAGAAAGATGAAGAGGATAGGTAGATATGATGATGAAAAGATCGCTACTGTCAGGGAGGGACATTGTTCAATGTGTGTGCGCACATGCAGATTTTCCACACTTTCACTGTGCCACCTGTATTGAGTGTGCACTGAGCATGGACAGTTATCAGCTGATGTCTCACCTCTCCCACTTTTACACATACAAAGAAACACACTATGTACAGCTACAGCTTAAATCCAGCAGGGACAAACAAAATATGAAGTTACTACCACATAACTAAACATGTACAAAGTGTTTCATTTTGATAACCTTATTGTATTTATTACTACTTACGCTATTGCTCATTCTCTCTTATTGGATTACATCTGTATTCACATGCAACTTGTAGAACTGAATAACTTGCATAAATGCAAAACAAAGCATTGCATGTAGTTTTCTATATATACTTGAAATTTTACAATACACTGCTTATATTTTCACAGGCTTTAGTCAAAAAAACAATGTGGCAATATGTAAACAAGATTAGCATTATCATTGTTAGTATTAATTATTATTAATATTTAGTAGTAGGTGTAGAATAATTGTGGTTACACCTCTGGAGAAAATGGCTGAGAGAGAGGGGGATTCAGAAAGAAGAGAAAATGGACGGATGAGGGAGGAGAAGAAAAGGCTTCACCAGTGAGGATAGAGAGAGGGAGGGAGGTAGAGCAAGAGAGCAAATAGAGAGAGACGGAAAGAAGGAGAGCAAATGGAGAGAGAGCAAGAAAGAGAGAGAGGGGAGGGGATACAGAGAACAAGAGGGGAGGGGAGAGAGAGACAGGAAAGAGAGGGAGAGGGAGAAAAAGAGAGGAGAGCAAAGGGTTAGAGGAGAAGAAAGAAGTGGGGGAGGGGAGGGACATAGAAACCAAAGGGGTGGGAGAGAAAGAGAGAGAAAGAGAGAGAGAGAGAGCAAGAGCGAGCAATGATTAAGAGAAATAGTGAGAGATGGAGGGAGGGAGAGAGAGAGAATAACAAGAAAGAATCGGGGAAAAATGCATTATCAAAGAGAAAGAGTAAAAAAAGGAAGAGAGGGAGAGAGAAAGTGTAACAGAGAAACAAAACACAGAAAATACAGAAACAACAGAGAGACTAGTTTTGAGGTGTCTAAGTATTTAAACAACACAATTCAAACAGTACAGTCCATATGGTACTATCATCTCACTAATAATAATTTTGATATTTGTGTATCCGTAACAGTTAATAAACATATACTCACCACCAGATGTTTCTGTACACACTGACTAAATTTCAGAATAAGCATGATATCACTACGCCTGTAATACTGTTATGTTTTAGTACTGACATGTAAATCATATTATATATCATGACAATTTTATAACCCTAACTGTAGGCGTACTTATCCAAAAAGTTAGACCTCAAGTTGCAGACTTTAAGTATGCAAAAGAATCATTAAATTATACATGACAAGATATTAAGTATTCTATCTTTGTCTCTTCTTATGATGTGTATTTTGCTCCCTGATTACCTAATCAAGAACAGCCTTGCACTTGAGGGCAATACTCCCTATGATACAATAGCTATCAAAATGCTAACAATTGATGAAAGCTGGTAAAAAGCATTATCCTTTTTACCAGCATTATCCTACATTTTAGGACTGGGTTGGTATGATGGTTGAACCAATCCAGTCAATTTATTGCTAATTTATTACTGATAAAGAACATTTGCTATGTATATAATAATCTGTAAACCAGTGGAGGTGTGCAGCAGCCTATCAAATGACACTGCAGAAAATCTACAAAATGTTTGGTTGTTTACAGGAAATTCAAGCAGTAATTTATAATCGCACTTCGCACCTCAACAGTCATTAAGAATACAAAAATCTATGAAAATGCATGATTATGCACATTGTAAACACCCTCTTGTCTACTATGCTGCATGCCATCTCTATGCTACAGACTGACTGATAAGGCAGAGCAGAGACAAAAATATAACATTAATAATCAGAAAAATTCTGTCTTTTTGACTCCAGCACTAGTCACTTGATTTCAACGCAGTGTCAGTGAGATGGAATTCCTGGTGGTTTAGCCTTTTTGCCAAGCTAACATTAGCCTCTGGCTAATAGGATATAAATATAAATATGTATAAATGAAAAAATAGCTTAATAGCTTCACACACAAAAACACAGGTTTATCTGCTCAGATCAGAATATTTATTATCTAAACTTGTGTCAGTGAGGTTTTAATGAGCGGGAATGAACGTGTGCAGTTTTGCTAGCCTTCTCGCTTGGATAATGTCGGCTTTGTGGTCAAATGTGGAGCAAATGTAGCTTAGGCTAACAGCTCCACACAGTATGGCACAGGTTTACTCACTGAGATTTGAATCTTTATGCTCAAAACTGGCATCAGAGAGGCTTCAATGAACCAGAATAAACCTATACTGTGGTGAAAGATGCTAAGCCTCTGCAGCAGTATGCTACCCCCTTTTAAAACATTGCCAGACGCCAATGCTAGCATCTTAGCATTAGAACAGCCCAGAATGCAAAAATGCACTATGCTTGCAGTCAGAAAACGCTTATTTATGAAGTAATTGGGCCAAAACCATTGTAAACACACTTTACAAATGAATGCAGTTTTGTTTAACAACAAGCTGGGAAGACCATCAACAGCCTAAAAATCTTTTCAAAATTTCAAATTCTCTTCATCAGCCAAATGACTAAAAAATTATAAACACAGCGCCTATGTACTTAGTTGGCTCATATTATATATGCCATAAAATTGCAACTCAGATCATCTAAAATAATCTAAATAAACATTAAGTAATAAACAGTTGCAAAAAGTACTGCTACTATTAAACACTACCCAAAATGTCAGTTACCTAAAGTTCAGAAGTTTAAAAGCTACAGTAACATTCTGTTTGCGTGGGCACTGTGTGATGTTCCTGCACAGCTCAGCTGGCAATTTCACTGGCACCTTATTCTACATACATGCAAAGAAAATGACAAAGGGGTGTGACTTCAATTACATTGATTAGTATTCACCCTGGCTGGAGCAGTTCATAGCAGTGCACTCCCCTGTGCATGTTCAACATTACTTTTGTTGTTGGGGAGATACTGCTACCACTTAGATAAAACCTTTTTTTCCTTCATAACTGCTGCTCGCCACCTGTACATCCAAATAAGAATAGGGCTGAGAGTCTGATCTTTGAATATTTCCATTTGCCCAATATAAATTGTTTCTAAGTAGGCAAACGTTACACTATAAATGAAAAAAATATGAGTGCACACATGAACTGAATTCTGTGTTAATGCAGAAAAAGATATTAAAAACTGTTCTTCTATAAACTGTGGAACGCAGTACTGATAGGTAGAGTCCACATCCAACACTTGTCCTCTTGTATCTATGATTTAGGAAATGGATCAAATTTCACTTCCCACATCCAAACTCTTAGAATATTGCTGTTAAATTCTGAAAACATGTCAGATGCATCGTGACATTCCCAAGTTGCTGAGAGGGGTTTAATGAAAAGTGCACTATAATTGATTGGCTTCAATTTTAAAATGCATCAACATTTTTCGGATATTTTTGAAAAATCCAGTTTCAGAGCAATGACTAACAAGACATTCTTTGCAGAAAGTAGTAGAGTAAAAAGTAGGATATTTTACTTTGAAATGTTGTAGAGTGAAAGTAAAAGTCTCAAACAGAAGCACTTCAATAATACTTGAAAAACTACTGAAGTATATTATCAAAGTATGTGTTATACAGCCTGAGTATCCAAGCTTATCTGTGAATGGTAAGGATTCTACTTGTCAAATCAGTCCGTCTCAGTCTTCAAACACATGGGCTTCTGATTTGTTGGAAGGAAAACTTGCCATCACACTGGCCCTTTGCAGATAAGATTGAAAGACTGATATACAGTGCCTTTCAAGTCACCAGATTTGCCTGGATTACAAATGACAGTTTGTTCTAGCCAGTATACTTATTGCAAACCAATATGCTCTTAAAGTAAATGTTCAAAGTTAAAATTCATTATTTGTCAGTAAATCTGCAAGAGAAATTAAAAACTGAAAAATGCTGCTTGCAAAAGTATTTAATCCAGGGTGTCGCTAGGCCTGTTATTTAGCCAGACATATCCAGTGAAAGTAGACTGGTAACTCTGGCCAAGGGTCTTCGAGAAGTGAAATCTGGACGGGTAAGGTTGAGCTTGAGCACAGTGGCCATCCTCTGCTGTTTAGCGTTGGGGAAAAATGTAATGGCAGCTCAGCCAATCGTTATCAGACCTCGTAAGCTGTAAGCCAAAATAGACCTCGGAAAGGGTCTCTGGTGCTACTCACTTTGTGAAGTAACGTCAGACGACAATCGCTGAAGTTGTGACAGGATTTTAGCTGAAAGCATAGTGAATTAAAGATTAGGCCTCATTCAAAATATATAATGTACAGTCTGAATCAGTAAGTAGTTTCAGAGTGAATATATCTACCTACAATATGGATTTGTCAAATTGTGGTCAATACAGCTCGCATCATGTTTTTCACCTGTTGCTACTCTACAAGTACATGATAAACAGATATTTTGGGGCCATTAAAAACATACTATTGGGGGAGTATGCCCCAGACCATCTTAGCAAAGCCTCAGCCCCCCATACTTAAGTCTCTAGTGACGCTCCTGTATTCAACCCCTTCAGAATAGTACTACAACCACCTGCCAGAAAAACAGCTTTAAGTCTATTTGGGTAAGAGTCTACCAGCTTTGCACACTGTTTGGGAGTGATTTTCACCCATTCTTCCTGCCAGATTTGCTCCAGGTTGACTGAGAGCTAGACTTTGACTTAGCCAATGTAAAATATTCACCTTTCTGTTGTTCACGCCTGTGTTGCTTTGGCTAAAAGGCAAAATTTCTCCTAAAGGAGTTTTCAGGAGACTGAAGCAAGTTGTCTTCAGTTAGTTTTTCAGTTAGTCAATATTTTCTTACATAAAACCAATTTCACCTTAAATTAATTTATTAATAGTCAGTCTAAAATAAAATTAACAGAGCACAAAATATCAAAGTGTAGTTTGTAATCTGAAGACTTGTACAGGACTTAATAGTTTTGCAAGGCACTGTATATCTTGATATTTACACATTTTCTGAAATGACTTAAAGGAGTGATTCTTAAATTGGGAGAGCCATAATTTGGTCTAAACAATCTTTATTAATCACAGTGAGAAGTAAACAAAATGTTGCCAAGCACCTTTAAAAATGTTAACCACAATAAGACAAATAACAAAAATACAAAAAACAGGCTGTTTAGACATAACCAGGGTTTTTCAGTTATTTAACACAGGTACTGTAGGGTCTACTGTTTGAGGTGTTAAAGGAGGGTTTCAGATACTAAATCTTTACCCCTTCAGTATGCTCTGTCAGCATTTCTAGCAGACACTCTTAGCTACAGCAGTTTAAGGTGGTAGAAAAATGCAGAGATAGGAGCCTTGCCTGTATTCTCACCTAAACCAGGATTTAAACCTGCCTGTGTGCAAGGCAGTGTTACTACAGTATTTTTCTGCCACTTTATGTGCATTACATTATTGCTAGGTTTCCATTTTGCTATCCTGTTCATACTTATGAGACAAGGCGTTGAGTCACTGCCATTGTCTTCAGGGAGTTGAACTGCTTGCATAAAATGCACATAATAGGACACAATAAGATCTCCAGAATATTTGCAACATTGCCTAATTTTGTACCTCCAAAAATATAACCGCATATATATGTACATATATATCGCAAATATTTGATATATCACCCAGCCCTAACTGCAAGTTAGCAACTTTTTGTCCCTAACTGGAGATAACACCAGCCATTAGAATTTTAAATGGTAAAAAATATATCAGACTCCAGTGATTTTAGTTAAACAGTGCTTTTGCTGATGGATGCACCAAAATCTGACAAAAACCTTTGTGTGGTGTTTGGGTCTGTAGTAAGCTAGTAACACCTTAGCATCCACCTGAGATATCATAGCAATGGCCTAGCAACACCTTAGCAACCACCAAACAACAAAACAAGCTGGAATATGATAGCACCCTCATTTCAACAGCATAACAACTACCTGGAATGACCATATTCCATTTTTTTAACCAAATTAAGTTCAAACAATCAAAAACAATCAACAGTGTTATGGAACTGCAATAACTTCTGAATTGTTATTAGCTGGGATTCTCAAGCCATCCTAAAGTTTGTTCACAAACCTTGCCTTTATATTTTTACACATGAATTTTAACTCTTTTACTGCTAAGTAATGTAATGTCTGTGCAAGCACAAAGTCATGTGTAGAGAGTGCCTGATGTCACTTATGAGACACTATTCACAGAGCAGCTGGACTCAAAATAAACATCAGTGTTCAAAGCATTTTAGCTCTGGTCCCATTTAATGTAAGCCATCCCAGAAAATCTAGGGAATATTTACAAGCAAAACTGTATTTGTAAAAAGGATTTCAGATATTTAGTGTCATCAGCTATAGTTTATTTTAGGCAGCTGAAGTTAGTTAGCTTAAAAGCATCCATGGGATATCTAGCATTACTTACTTCCTATAAAGGTGATTCATGCGCATGATGTTTAGGCCCAATCCCATTTCTCTCCTTGCCCCTACCACTTAGCCCTTACCCCTCTGTTAGTTTTGATGGCTTTATTAGTGACATTAGTCAGAACACTCCAGTAATTGAACATTTTCATGCTGGTTACACAGAAATATAGTAAAACTTTTCATTTTTGTTTTTTAGTAGCTGTTCTCACATCAAACTGCACAGCACAGAGAATACATTTTCATTTTCCTGGTCACAAAATTGGAGACATATTCATATAATGACAGATCAGATGAGACAATGAATAATCAGCCAAAACAACTTCCAAGCTGGGCCATATTGTAAAATGCAATAAAAACGAATCTGTGATTTGTTAATTCTCTTGAAACTTACAAAGTACAAAAGTACAAAGAAATAACTTTGTTTTGGCAGACCAAATTGACTGTATTTTGTAAATATAAACAAAATTTGAATGTAATGCCTGCAACACACTCAAAAAAAAATTGGGATCATGAAAAATAAGAGTAAAAGGTTTATAGAATATTCTAGTTACATCATTTTAAAACATTCCACAATAAGCAGATGAATTGGTTACAGGTGACGTGACTGGGTATAAAAGGAACATCCACCAAAGGCTCAGTCTGCCATTAAAAATGGGTCGTGGCTCACCACTTTATACCAAACTATGTGACAGATCATCAGTTCAAAAAGAACATTTCTCTGCGTAAGACTGCAAAGAATTTAGGTCCTGCACCAACTACCTTACATAATACTGTGAAAAGATTTAGGGAATCCGGAGAAATCTGTGTAGGGCAAGGACGGAAACCACTGTTGAATGTGAGTGATTTTGAGCCCTCAGATGTCACTGCATGAGAAACCATCATGTGTTAAATATAGCCACATGGGCTCAGGAGTACTTCAAAAAACTTGTCACTTAACACACTCTGCTGCTGCACCAAGAAATGCAACTTGAAACTCTATAATCATAACTCTATTACGCAAGGAGAAAGCCATACATTAATTTTATGCAGAAATGCTGATGGGTTCTCTGGGCCCGAGCTAATCTCAGATGGTCCAAAAGATAGTGGACATGTTTGCTGTTACCAAATGAGCCCACATTTCAGCTTGTTTTTTGGGAAAAAATTAACATTGAGTTTTCTGTGCCAAAGACAAAAAGTCAACAACTGTCATGGTATGGGGTACATCAGTGGTCACGGCATGGGCGACCTGCATGTGTGTGACATGGAGGCGTATATTGGGATTTTAGAGACATATACTGCCATCAAGATGACGTCTTTTCCCAGGAAGTCGATGAGTATTTCAGCAAGACAATGCCAGGATTCATTATGCATGTGCTACAACAGTATGGCTTCATTGACATAGTGTGCATGCTGAACTGGCCTACCTGCAGTCCAGATCTGTCTCCTATTAAAAATGTATGGCACATCATGAAGAGGAGAATCAGACAATGATCACCACTAACTGTTGAGCAGCTGAAGTCTTGTATCAAGCAAGAGCGAGCAAAAACTGCAACAATTAGTTTCTGCAGTTCCAAAACTATTAAAAAGTGTAATTAACAGGAAAGGTGATGTAACACAGTTGTAAACATGCCTTTGTCCCAACCTTGTTTTAAGTGTGCTGCAGGTATCAAATTCTAAACTTGTTTTTATTTACAAAACACAATTAAGTTGGTCAGTGAAAACACTGTAAAAAATTCTTTGTACTTTTGTCATTTAAATAATGGTTCAAGAGAATTAACAAATCAAAGATTCTTGTTTTTATTGCATTTTACAAAATGTCTCAAGTTCTCCAGAAAAGGGGTTTTTAAATCCCACATTTATAAACATTTATACATTTGTAAGTCCACATTTATAAACATTTGTCTCCCATTTTCCTATAATGATTAAGGCTTTCATACACATTCAATAGAGTGAAAACATTAATCTGTTAACATGAGGCATTTATTTATTTTTAATTATCATCTGTAACCAAAGTGTATTTTGTTCATTTTTTTTATTTAAAAAAATCCCAAAACAAAATGACACATATCAGATAATGCCCTAACTTAGTCTCCCACTACACAAATTAGTACTGCTGCTCAGTCATCCAAAGAAAACATGATTAAAAGAGAAAATTCCACTGATTTTTAAAATCAGCATAATTCAGTTGTTAAGGTGTGCACAAAGTAATTCAGTGTGGTTTGACAAGAAACGGTTCTTTGTAGAAAAACTTACTGACTGAGACGTCTTGGTGGTGAAAGCAAAAAGAGATCACAATGTCTACAACACAAATGTAGCCATTTTATTTACTATCCAAAACCACCAGTAAACCTACATGTGTCTTGTGAGTTTTTATATGTAGTGCTGATCATGATAAAATAAAATTTACATGGTAAATTGGAAAAAATGTTGTCTTTGAGAACTATTTTGACTTACAACACCCTGCATACCCATCTATCATGAATGCATCATTTTTTAGGCCAAATCCAATGTAAAATAATGTCTCCGGCTTCTTACAATGAATTTGGAGCCATTACATGTATTACACTGCATTACATGATGTAGCTTTTAGACGCATTAATTGCTTCAGATGTTTGTTTCCTATAACTATTGTTTTGGATAATTCTGTCAGTTTCACTAGAATGGTACATTTCACATCAAACCACCCTGAAATCAGTGAAATTCGGTATTGTTTTAGCGAACTAGTCAATCTTTGGCTGTTAACTACAGGACGATCATAGTGTGTTTGTACACTTAACTGCATTGCATTTATTTTTTGGTCAGGCTAATGTTAACAAGTTAGCTACTAGCAACCACTGCTACCTCCTGTGCAATTCACCGGTGTACATTTTACAAGATTCCTTACTAACATTTAATTGGTTAAGTGCTGGATAACATTTCATATAATTCATATTCATATAACCTTAAAAACAAAGGTACCACACATTAAACCAGGCATGCCCAATCTTAGCCTCAAAGGCCCAGTGTGGCTGCAGGTTTTTTCTTCATTGCACACAGACTGGAGCACACCTAATTCTACTGATCAGATGGTCTGAGTCAAACAATCAGGCCCTTTGCATATAAAATTGAAAGCCACTACATTAAACTGATCATATCACATTAGGTCTTCTCCACAGTTTACATGTAAGGTGAACTTAAAATTGAGCCGTGTTTAGTCTTGCAAGTCAAACTTCTGATGCTCCATGTAAGTGTTGGCAGAGTAGGGCTGAACGATGAATCGTTTTTAATCAAAATCGCGATTGGAATTGACGCGATTTTCGAATCGCAAGAGCTGCGATTTGAATTAGCCAATAGCCTGAAAGTTTTACAAGAGAAAAATCCACCCAATAAAAACGAACGCGCAAACTTCCTTTTGATGACCAATCAGAAGCCACCTTTCATGCATATGCCCTGCCTTACAAAGAAGCACAATTATTAACAAGCAGCTTGGCGCTAAGTGTCAGGAAAAAGATGAGCGCTTCGTGTGAGCAAGCGAGTGAGGCCCAAGGTCCGGTGGAGGAGCTGCTATCAAAGAAAAACGCACATCATGTCTGTGGGAGTATTTTGGTTTCAGGAAAACTGACGCGTCAAAAACAGGTACTGTGCAAGACATGTCGAGCATCGGTGCGAACATCACGAGGCAACACCACAAACCTCTATCAACACTGAAGAAGTATCACAGACATCTCTATGATGAGCGCATATCTAAAAGGTCCAGCCATGAATCCCCACCTCAGTCACATCTTCCTAACGTGACGGACAGGCAAACCTCCGTTACACAGACGTTCAAAAGCATCTCGCCATACGAACAAAGCTCGCGAAGGCACCGTGAGATAACAGACGCTATTGCGAAGTACTTACCTAAAGACATGGTGCCGATTTACAGTGTCTAAAGACGGCTTCCAAAACCTTCTCTAAACACTTGACAAAAGATACCAGATTCCCTCTCGCACATACTTAAGTCGGTATTCCTGAACTGTAAGCTTCGTGTAGGAACAAAGTTGAAACGGAGCTGAGAAATGTGGTCGAGCCGAACTACTGAACCTTACAGCCTCACTATTCACTTTATAAGTGAAGATTTTGAATTAAAGAGTCATTGTCTACAGACGTCGTACTTTCCTCTTGACCATACCGGAGAGAACATCGCTACTGGAATGAAAGATGCT
>JAILXH010053818.1:6589-21401 GCA_023558415.1 Piaractus mesopotamicus | reverse complement strand
TGCTGTATTCGTTTATGCGGCTTTTCCCACTCCCCGACCCCACCCCCCACCCCGGACGCCATCTGTTTGTGGCATGAGAGAATGTGGAAGTAAAAAGAAAAGGCGACATTTTGGCTTTGAAAAATAACATGGATAAACAATGTTTATCGCTACACAGTTACACTCTTTGTCATATAGGTGTCGCATGAAAAGCGGAAATGTATATTTTAGCATCCAGTTCAGAGTGCAAATTATTTTACAAGCCAGTCCTAAAGAATTCGTTGAGTTTCGCTGGGATAGACATGGGACCAATCGACCGATCAGTGCAAGGCAATGACTTTAATATTCCGTCCAAAAACAATGAAGTCGTTAGACTTACCACACTCCAAAAATCGGTTGTATACGTAGAAAACACTTTGGAATATTTTAATACCGCTGTATAGTTTGAAATGTGGCTAGGTCTGGTATCGGTGCTCGGCAGGAAGGAAGAAGGGAATGAGAGCAAGAGTGACGTGAACGAACAACAGCCGGGCACCTCCTTGCTGTCAGAAGGACAGGAAAGCCACAAGAGTACTCACTAACTTTAAAATATGGTTAATAAAATTCCACGTAGCTAATATTTCCCACTAAGAGCCAATAGCTCATAGATTCTAGGGGATGTAACTATATGTAGATTTTTGAAACTTTACCTTCGACTGTCATCAAAAGTGTAACAGAATTATACGTATTTTGATAATGTTTCAGCCCTAGTCCAGTCGACAGCATGAGAACGTCAAACACATTTTGCTCACCTAAAACTGAAAAAAAAAACCCAGAAATTCCACATTAACATATAATCGCAAAATAGACCAAATATATGTCTCTGTGGGGCAGGGCGTTTTTCTATCACGACAATGCACATCAGATGACGCAATTGCCAAACTATTCTTTTCTAGTTATTTTGCTAACACCAGAGGTCGCTACAGACAAATGGGAAAGGGCATTTGGCGTCTGGAGTGTAATTCAATAATGTAGCCTACGCCTTGCCCTTAAGAAACCAGATCTGAACAACGTTTTTACTCATTAAAAGCAATGACCAATATGTGAATGATTACGGAAGCATGGCCAGCAGTTCTTCCAACGTTGCCACAACGTTATCAACAGGTGGCGCAGTTTACGTCACAACAGTGCTTGTCACAACGTTGCCAGTACCTCATTAATGATGCGTTCATAGCCCAGTTACTGAAAACACCAAAAAAATTCACTTGTGGCTACAAAGAGATCTATCTTTAAGAAGTAGAACCCGGCTTTGTAAAGCAGAAGGTATTTCTAGAATGACCTATGTCATGTTGATAAATCAGTTTGTGAGGACATTGGCAGATTGCTTTTTGATATAATGGAAACATACGTTCTGTTAAGAAATATGTTACTGTAAATTGTAATGAATTTGGTGGTCTAAATGCTAGCCATAAACCTAGAGCTATCTTAACTTTTGTGTTCTCCAAAGTGGAGTTCAATATCTTTTGTTCTGTAATTACAGCATATCCAAACTCCCAATTCAGTTACTACATCTACTTATTTTATTAGCTAGGTTTTCATATATAAAAGCTAATTTTTGTCTTTGCAAAAAGACATTTTCCCAATTTTTAGGATATACATGAAAACTATTTCGGCACACTTGCTATCTCAAACTATCAGAACCTTTTCAGTTTGTACCCACTGCCAAATCTTTGTACCTTGCTCAGAATTGTGTTATTTTGCTCTCTTTTTCATGCAAAGGGTTAACATTAACTAACTCTGGTGAATAATACATCAATCACAACATCATGGTGAAGTATGCATTGATATTACCATTACAGAATACCAATCCAATATTTTACCTTTGAAAACGTGCTGTTTTTCAGCTAAAAGGCTAGTAATTTTATGTTAAGTGTCAGGCAGTTAGCATTTGTCTGTTTCTCTTTATGACTTTAGATTGATTTGTGATGGGGTTTAATATACCACCCTATAGTAAAATTGTCATCAGTTTGCTAACTAGCCAGGCAAGCATTGTTTGCTGCCTATAATAAAATATGCTAATACCTGAGTGAAATATGCCAAAATCGAGTAAAACTGCACTCACACATTTGGGAGTTTGTATGGACCCACATGTCAGTAAGGCTGTTTTTTCATTATATAGTTATTTGGCATTCTTCTTGAGTTAGTTAAAGTTCACTCCCTTTTCATTTGATTTAGGTAAAAGGGTGAAGCATAAATATGCTTGATATCTCCTTTCTTCAAAAAGTTCTCAAAAAGTTGAATAAGTTCTCTGTCTCTGTCTGTGACAACTTCTAAAGGGTAGCCAAAACAAGCTAAAAATTCCATCAATTCTGATGACAGTCTGAAATGATGCAGGAAAAGAAGAGAAAATAATCAATAACTGTCAAATTATTGATTCATTTTGTTATTTTTTTCCTGAATAGGACCAACCAGATCAATTCCAATGGCCTAATGGCCTAATGGCCTTGGAGGTAACTCTTGAGGTTGCAGCGGCTAGTCATCATGCAAGGGTTGATTCAGAGTGCATGCTGCACAATTTCTTACCAGCCTCTATACATCTAAATCTGTGTTTGACCAGTAAAACTTACTTTTTAAGTACTATTTTGTTGTGGCCACTTCTTTGTGTCATATGTGCTAGTTAAGTACTTGACTCACCAGTGAAGATGGAAGCACTATTTTCTCAAAAGACTCTTTTCACTCTTTTCCTAGGCCACACCTCCAAAAGTGGGGCAAAATATATTGTTGAGTAAAACATACTGTTGAGTAAAAAGGAAGCTTTTTACTTAGTTACATTTTACCCATTTGTATTTAGTTACTAATTCCATTTTTTGTGTTTAATTCTAATTTGTTTTGATGTTGGCAATATTTGTATTGCTTTGTGATTAGTAGCATCTCTGACTTTGGAGCTTTGTATTTTAGAACAAAAAAAAATCCCAAAAAGAGAAGAACTTCCTATGCTGATAAATGCTGAATGTTGTAAGAAGTTCCACTACAGTACTCAGTACTTAAGTAGATTTTCAACCCTAAGCCTAACCAACCTTCTTCTCTATTACTACTTAAGTTGTTTTGGGGAAGGTACTTTTACTAGTGTAATTCTTTTATGCAAGTATCAATACTTTTACTTGAGTATTGATTTAGGCTGCTCTATTCACCCCTGAACTAGATCATGAACAGTGTCAGTGAGTGTGTTTACATGCACTCAAAAATCCGATCATAATTGGAGTTCTGAAGTTATCTGATATTCAAATGGTCATGTAAACAGCATACTCCGATCTAGAAATCCAATTAAGAAATTCGATAAAGACAGCTGGATTTTAGCTCAGTAATGAGATTTCTCAGTGCATGTAAACTCTTACACGGATTTCTTTCAGATTTCTCAGTCTGCGCATGCATGAGAACAGACCGCTGTACCAGAAATGAGCAAGCAGCGTATGCTGCCAGATGGCAGCAAAACACTTTTGGAAACCAACCACATGCTTCACAAAATGAAGGATTCAAATATTCTTCTTTTTCTAGATGATGTATGTTCATATTTTAAAGCCACAATGTTTTTTATTAAAACGGCAGCCTTGAGTTTGAGTTTTAAGTTACGAGTTTATGGCTGGTAGCAAAGCAGAAATCCGGTTACTGTCTTACTCATGTGGACCCAGAGTTTAACATTATCTGATTACTTAAGTGCATATAAATGCATTGATCAGATTACTGACAAAATCAGATTTTCTGTAGTTATCGGATTATTAAGTGTATGTAAACGCACTCACCATATGGTATCTCTTTCATTTGGTTTGGATGGTGGACTGCAAAGGCTAAAGTGGACTGAATTACACGTGTGTGTTTATTTATTGATCAGAAGTTTTACAAGGATGCAAGCACTCTGTTACTCTCACATTCAGCACCATGGCGCTTATCATCTTTGTGAATACCAGTTTAAGTTTAACCGATCACATTGCTGATGCTTGGCCAAAAATATGCCCCACGATCCACCTGCCAAAATCTAACCCATTTTATTATTTAATTGCTTCTCTCTTATTATTTACGGCAGCTTGTAATACTGGAAGGAAATGAGCGTTTGTAAAGAGTAAAATGTTGAAGCAGCAGATTGTGCGGACAGTACAGCAAAAATGTGCTTTGGTGTTGAATTCTCTTGTGAATTAGTGTGATTCAGTTGTTTAGTGTTGCCTGAATACGTGTGGAGTCGCATGTCAAAACCGAACTAAAGAAAAAGTTTGACAGATTTGCACAATCCAAGTAACCTCCCAGCTATAATTGAGATTCTGACTGGCTCTGCCGCTGAGTTTACTCTGTCTGTTCGTGCTGGTCAGCGCTTCATACTGTTAAGGGAAAGTGGCGGTTTCTATGTGTGTGTCCTGAACTCAAAAAGTAGTGGGGCATCCCCCCATTAGTTTGAAAAGTATTGGGTCAAATGCCCACTGTGGTTCCAATGGCCCTGCATTTACTGGTTAAAGGTAGTTGTTGATCTCTAATTCAAGAACATCAACATCTCACTCTCTAAAATTCTATGAGTGTAGATGATATAGCCATCATCATCATCACCATCATCATTAACCACTTAATCCACACAGGGTCGCACCCACTGATTAAGAAGTAGGAAATTTTGGATGCAAAATTGGGACAGCAATACTGAAATCACTTGCGTGATCAGGCAAGCTGGATGTTTGGACATCTAGACATTTGGATGTTTTTGGGTACAGTCGACTTGAACAACATACATGATATTGCACCATTCATTTTAATATTCAACACTTTTGTTGTTCTTAGCTCCTCCCCATTCTGCCATGTGTTCAGCCCACACTTGTTTTTTTGTTCTTAGCTCCGACCCTGTCATTGTTCTCAACTGTCTCATCTTGAGTGTTTGTATATACCCTTTGTTTCAGTCTAGACTTTGCTTGGCATTGAATGTGCATTTCTTCGTCAATCGCGTCCCAGGGGGATCTGATGGAGCCGGCGCACAGTACAGAAGTGTAAAACTGTATCCACTTATACTGTTTTGTGTTTGTGCTGTTATCCGGTGTCAACCAGAGGAGGATGGGTTCCCCTTTTGAGTCTGGTTCCTCTCGAGGTTTCTTCCTCCTGTTGAGGGAGTTTTTCCTTGCCGCTGTTGCCAAGGCTTGCTCACTGGGGGCGTGAACCCGGATTCTCTGTAAAGCTGCTTTATACATCTGTTGTAAAAGGCGCTATATAAATAAATTTGACTTGACTTGACACTTGTTTTTTTGCTCTTAGCTCCGCCCCTGTCATTGTTCTCAACTGTCTCATCTTGAGTGTTTGTATATACCCTTTGTTTCAGTCTGGACTTTGCTTGGCATTGAATGTGCATTTCTTCATTCTGTATTGTTCATAGATCAGATGTAGCTTTGCTATTATGTTTGTTGCTGTTGTTCTGGTTTAGTTTTGCTTTGTGGTTCTATTTCATTTCTTGTTTGTTTCCTCGTGTTCTTGTTTTTCACTGCTTATTGCTCCTGTTTCTGCCACAGGACTTCAATAAAACCAATTCGCACTTGCATTCAGCCTCATCTCCTGCTCACCCAACATTACACCATAGTTTTACACAGTTGTACATCATTTTTATGATGGATGTTCCAAAGCTGCTGAGAGACAGATGTGCTGTACCATTAAAGGAGACAGATTAGTCTGACTGAATTTTTGCTTATTTAGATTGCATCAATGATACAGAAGTAGGTTCAGGATGTAAATCGTTTAAAATCTTTGTTTCATGGTGTGTTCCGATAGTCTATTTAGCTGGTTTACTGAATAGCCAATTAGTTCAGTGTTGGTTGTTGTTGTTTGTAATGGTTTATACAAAAATTTGCATAGATCTGAGTGTTCATGTCTTAAAGAAATCAGCTAAACTGATTAGCTAGCCTGCTATCTCTGTCTCTTGCACCAACTTCTCTTGCTTCAGTCGTCCAAAGAAAAGGAGTGACTTGTGAAATCGTAGTGGAGAGTCTGGCTGGCTGTTCAGCCTTTAATATATGACAATTATTTTTATAATCTATCACATTCATATATTTTCTTCTGGTTTTATGATCAAATGTATTGTTTAACCCTTAGAACCCTTAGAGCAATTTGCAGCCAAACATATAGTTGAATTCTAGCCTTCAAAACTTCAGAACAGTTTAAGCTATAGACATGATATCAGGACATCCAGCAGACCCACCCCAAAACATCATTGAGCCGTGACAGCATCAGTGAGTAATTCGACTCAGAAAATCACCCAATATTGATATTATTGCTCTGTTTTTTGGTCTTCATATTCCAACAAAGGGTTCAAACAGCAAGCATGATTCACACATCAGATCACTCATCAGACTCTGCCTTCACCATCCGGAGTGTTTTCATCCACCTGTGATCATCCATCAGCCAGCAATCCAGCTCCAAAATCACCCAAAACCCACCCGCTAGTGTTGTATTACATCTTAGCTTTTAGCCTTCATATTATAAATAAAGGGTTACAAATAGTGACATGAGCAGCCAGAGTGAGAGAAACCAGCTCTAACATCCCACAACCCAGCACAAACACACAGCCGGATCACTGTAAAATCTGCTATCAGCTCTCTGCTTTAGCCTTCATTTAGCAACAAAAGAGTTAAAACAGTGATACAATTTACACATCACGTTGACCATCAGGACTAACCCTGTGTGTCCAGAGTGACTCCGTGGAGATTTCAGCAACGATTCAGTGAGTAATCCAGCTGCATTTAAATCCTCACAGCAACGTGTCTAAAACTTTCCCTCGTGTCTCAAACAGTCCTCTGATTGACTCACTCTGAGTTTAGTGCTGATAATCAGAAATGTACGGCTATATATGACTCAAAATGCAGTCACACATAAAAATAAGGCTGAACTCTAGCTGCATGCTCTGTGCATGTGGCTGAGCTGAGAGAGTGGGGGAGGGGCGGAAAAGGCGACAAAATGTAGTGTCCCAAATCCACTACACTGAGTGCACCTTCCCTCTTCCCCTCAAAATCACATAAACAAGCCCTAAAGCACATTTTAACAGATAAATAACAATAAACATGACAAATATTTTTATAAAATTAATCATTAGCTTTGTCTTTCAGTTTACATTGATTTTGAGTATTAAAAAAAATTTGATATTAAATATGCAACTCAATTTGTAATTAAAACAAATTGCCTGTCTTGCAGTGTATCATAGTTTTAGCACTCATCATGAATTAAGGAGAACAGAAAATCAATAAAAACATTGCTGCCTTATGCTAATTGTTTATTTTTACTCATAATAACCAGTAGAATGGATGACCATCAAAATTCTTGCACTTTCAGCTCATAGACACTCCAGACTAACAATTTCTGAAAAGGTATATGAGGTACCACTTGTTTTCAAGGTCTCTATAAGCAAATAATTACCAGGCGCTAGGTAAATTTTTGATTAAAAAAAATTGCCTAAATCATAAAGATAAGAAATTTCTGTTAGCATTTACATTCAAACAATGGCATATCTGAGTAGCCCAGGGTCTCCTGAAAATAACAACATATGGCATGTGTGACTGTCTCATGTAAATACTGTATAATTGCAATTGTAATTGTAACTGACCCAAAATGCCAAAGAAATACCCCAAAAATTTAGGGTTCTAGAGTTAAAACAGTTATAAGAAGCATCTAACTGGAATTCAGAAGAGTGTTTGCGAGTTCTGGTGGGGTCTGTAGCATTAACAAAATTGAATTGGTGAATCGTCTAAACACTAAATAAGGAAACAAATATCAAAATCACAAATTCTCAAGTATCTGGATTATTTTTTAGGCCAGCCGTAGTACTACTTGGTGATGACTTGCTTTTTTAGAAATAATAACATTATGTGCACTTTACAAAAACAAAAAGATGTGATTTATAATAAGATTGTAACTTAAATTAATTTGAGCTTGAGCATGTCTCTTCTTGAACCAGGTTTCCTTTAGGATCATCACATGTCTGATATTGTGATCCTATAAGTTCTGAAACAATATCAAAAGAAAAACTGACCTATGTAAAAATTGATTTCTTCAGCTTATACAATTGCTCAGTGGTCTCTGAGTAGGATAGCCAGTGCCAGCTAGCTAGCAGAGTGCTCAAAATATAACACTTTTCCATATTCCATGTGAACATGAAAAGATATCTAATATACTAACTACTGACTGCCTGATGCAAAAATGTTTTAATGCCTTTCAAGAATGGTGTAAGAAAGTGAAAATGAATATGTTATTTTACTGGAACCAAATGGGTGTCCAAAAAGATAGTAACACTATTGTGTAAAAATGATGTACATTACAAAAAGAATATCTTAGCAAGTGAATGATCGTAAATATAGTCAATAAATCTAGTATTTCATTTTGGGATTGTTGTATGAATAAACGAATAAAAAAATTAGATATCAACTAGATTTAAGACAAATTCACTTTCCAAGATAACATTATTGCAGTGTAATGCTGAATTCGAATGGCCAATAATAGCCAACAGCAAATAAGTATTCAGAGAAGATGAGATGTTACAGAATGTGTATCATAGTGTAGGACATGGTTGAAGTGGTAATGACAACAATGATTACTGAGTATAGTGAAGTAATTGAAAACTAATAAACCAGTACTGAGAGGGATTATGTGAGATTTTGACAAGTATGGATGCTGCTTTGAAACCACAGGTAATGGAAAGACAGGTGTACCTTGTATATGGACATTGTGCTTATAAAGTGGATGAGAAAGCAAAGGTAAAGATTTCAAATATTTAATAATGGAGTTTGGAAGAGAACTTAGTAAGTCACTGTGTATCACAATGCTGCTGGAGAAGAGCACACTGTCAGTATGCTAATGAGGGCTTCTGATGAGAACTGCAATCCAAAAAGGAATGTACCTGTACCTTAACTGTCATCAGGTACAAATTCTAGTCAGAAAGCAACAAGTTCCTGTTGCCCTAATGAACCCTCTGAATGATGAGCTGAGAAACCTAATGGAGAGAGGAATCATTGCACATAAAGAAACACAGAGCACAGAGGGGATCAATTATAAGCTTGAGGAAACAAACAAAAAATGAAACAAGGCAAAACTAAAACAACAACATAAAGGCAAAGTTACAACTGATCTATGAACAATACAGAATGAAAAAATGCACATTCAATGTCAAGCAAAGACAAGACTGAAACAAGGGGTACAGATTTACAAACAATCAATATGAGAGACAGCAGAGAACAATGAAAGGGGCAGAGGTAAAAAGAAGAAACAGGTGTGGGCTAAACACATGGCAGAACAGGGGAGGAGCTAACACAACAACAAAAATACTCACACACATACATTTTCTAAGCCACTTATCCTTCTGGGTCGCAGGGGGAGCTAGAGCCAATCCCAGTGGTCGTTGGGTGGAAGGCAGGAACAACAAAAACACATGGACCAGATAACAAAGGCACATGTCAGATGTAAACAAATACACCTGACAGAGGAAAACAAGGAAACCAAGACTGAAACAGAGAAAGACAGGACAAGGCATAACAGGACATTACATATGGTTAACAAATCAAAAATGAGAATATTTAGATTAAAAAACAAGCTACATAAAATAAACAAATTAACACAGGCTACTTAAAGTAAGGTTAATTCTAAAATGTAAATGCAATGTTTTGAAGGGTGGCCTAGAAAATGAGTATGCGAGTACTCTGGCGACCTGTCCAGGGTGTATCCTGCCTTTCACCCAATGACCGCTGGGATAGGCTCCAGCACCAACCCCCACCACACGCACAACCCACCTCCCACAGAGGTTAAGCACTTTAGAAAATGTGTGTTTGTGTGTGTATGGTACAATTATGTTCCCTGACTAAAGGTACAGAGATGTACCCTTGAGGGTACCACCCCAGTGACAAGAGGGGTACTGCCTGAATGACAGTTTCGTACCTTTTTTTTCTGAGAGTGCAGACACAATCCACAAACACTGCCGTATCAGATACACACTTACTGTATAGAATACAAGATTTTTTAAGAACAAGAAGTGCTACTATAGTTAAAAGACCAGCTCACCTTAGGGACATCTTAGGCATATATGTGTAGCACTTTATTTTACGGTACAGTAAGTGAGTAGTATTTTAAAGGTGAATATGTGATACGTACCATTTTTTGGTATCACATATTTACCTATAAAATTAAGAATCTGGGAAGTAATTTCTGGTACATACTTTGCAGGTACATAGTAATTTACATAAAACTACTAGGTACGTACAGCTGCGCTTACTCAGAATTTAATAGATTAATATGGGTACATACTTTGAACATAGTTAACAACTACAGGAAATATATCAGGTATGTAGAACAGAAGTTGGTCAGAATTTATGGTAAATATATAGTGCTTATTAGTAATATTCACACAATTTGCGAGGTTATTTTGTAAGCACAAAATAAGTACCAGGTATGTTTCAGCTTTTCATGATTTGGCATTTCAGTAAGTGCATACATATGTGACAGTGAAGTACATAGTAAGATAAAGTGCCTTTATTCTAGTACAGTAATTCATTTCATATTACTTGGTACATTTAGTGGTAGGTTATCTGTAATATAGTGGTAATACTGTGGTAACAATACTGTAAAATCTAAAACCTATTCTCTTATTGTCATCATATGCAGAAATAAACCACACCATCTACATACTGGTAGGTTCTCAGTAATGTGATGGAAACAGGACTGTAAATTACAGTGTAACTTTATACATAGTAATTATATAGTAACTATTTGTCTTTTTTTAGTCCTATTCAGAGCATATTCATACAAAAGTTTGCATCCCTTTACTTTGAAATGACAAAAGGAGTAAGACAAAAAGTTATTTTAATGAACTCAATATTTAATGAAAGATCAGATTTCCCAAATGTCCTTTTATCATCAAAAGTAAGAAATATGGTCAAAAAGTATGTTTGCATCCCCCTTTCATGAAATACTATTCAATATCTTCTATGTTCACCCCTTGCCTTTAGAATCTCCTCCAACCTCTTTGGGTATCCACTGAGCAACTTTTGTATACTCTCATTTGTAATATTAGTCCATTCTTGGTCACATATTTGCTCCAGTTCTACTAGATTGATGGACTGTCTGTCATGTACTGCTTTCTTCAAATCCACAGATTTTCAATCACTTTAAAGCCAGATGACTGGGAAGGCAGTGGCAATAATTTCAACTTTTTTTTTTAAACCATGCCTCAGTTGACTTTGCTTTATGCTTTGAATCATCATCTTGTTGCAAGATCCATTTATGCCTCATTTTTAGCTTTTTGACTGATGGTATGCTTTGCTCTAAAAATCCGTTGAAAGTTGCCTGCATACATGCTTTCTTCCACTTTCTGCAGAGCTCCACTCCCTGATGCAGACATACACCCCAAAACATCAGTGTTCCTCCACTATGTCTAATGTGTAAATGGTGTTCTTCTCCTCATAGACACAGTTTTTTTCTCCCAAAACATACTAGTGTGATTCATGATCAAAAAGTTTAACTTTGGCCTCATCAGACTACCTAACATTATTCCAAAATTCATCTGGATTGTTAATGCTCTTTTGCATACTCTAAGCATGCTGTCTTATGTCCAGAAGTGAGCAATGGCTTCCTGCATGCTTTTCTCCCAAACAGTCCTGACTTGTGTCAACTGCACTTCACTGTCGAGATGTGGACCTTTACTCTATTTGACTCCAAGGACTTCTTTAAGTCCCCTGCTGTTTTTTTGGATTCTTGTAGAGCTCTCAAATAATTTTTCTGGCAGTTATTTTTCTTGGTAGAGTCTTCATGTGTCCACGTTTCTTCCATTTCTGGATTGTGGTCTTCACGGTTGCTATTGGTATGCCAAAATGCTTTGATAATTTTTTTTTAATATCACCCTCCAGCTATATGAAATGCTAGCAATTTCTTTTTAAGGTCTTCTGACAGTTGTTTTTCCAATCCCATCTTTGTTGCTCTCAGCAAACTGCTTGAGACTGCTCTCTACTTGAGACTGCTCTTGAAAACCTACCTACTTGCAAATTTAAACTGCAATTCTAGTCTGTCCCGGATCGGACAAGGTTAAAATAAAAATTATTTTGAGAGAATGTTTTGCAACTTGGATGCACATTTTCTTTTATTTGTGGACATGATTTCTTAATTTGTTTTCATGATTAACCAGTTGTTGTCTCATTTTCTTTTAATTGTATGCACGTTATCTTTAATTTATGGCTACGTTTTTTAATTTGTTCCCGCGATTAACAATTCGTTTTCACATTTTCTTTTAATGAGTAACTACACCCTAAGACCTATTTTTCATTAACAGCTGAAATGCATTGCTCCATAATTGCTCTGTCAGCTTTGGATAAAATTTAAACATATCTTTCTAAAACTGTAAAAATAACATTTTTTTTATGGTTCAACTCTGCGATAAGCGCGGATGACGTCACAGTACGCAAATCAGTGGGCCAACGTTACCGCTCCCTGACGATAACCCCCATTCGTGCCACGCACCTGAATATGAGAATAACAGAATAGAGAATTTTGGCGCAGTTTTGCATATTTTTCTATATATATTGACTCATTATTCTAGGTAGTTATAATTGTTAGTTCTGAGTTTGTAGATATTGTAACGTTAGTCTTTAGCCTTTTAGTCTTAGCTATGTTATGCTAGCTAACTAAAGTTAGTCAGTTAATTTAGCTAGCTATATTTACTATTTGGTTTAGTTTTTCAAATTGTTTAGTATTTTTGAATTTAGCTTTTTGGGTTAAGAGCAATGGGTCAAATGTGTGCATGGATGTAAAAGCAATGTTGGATTGCACGCATTTTGCACTAATTTAGCACTGGCCAGCCAGTGGTAACACACGATCAGTTACGTCCCCGTACCAAGACCATCAGCATGCATGTTTGCAATGCACACTTTGATGAGGGTAGCTTCACCAGCTTTATTACCACGGTAATAAAGCTACAGCAAGCAGAATGTGAAGTAATGCTGCGTTGAATTATAATAAATATTTTATGCACAAAAAAATTCAATAGCTTCTTTATCAAAGGGCACACCTTTGTAAAACCACATGCATTTAATAGTTCCCCATTATTGTAACTAACGACAGCAAGCAGAATTTGAATTAAATGTTGAGTTGAATTATAATTAATATTTCATAAATAAAAAATTTAATAGCTTCTTTACCGAAGGGCCTATATTTGTCATTCCACATGCATTGAAGAGCTCCCCATTATTGTAACTAACGACAGCAAATATAATTTGAATTAATTGTTGGGTTGAATTGTAATTAATATTTTATGAACAAAAAACGCAATAGCTTCTTTACCAAAGGGCCCACATTTGTCAAACCAAATGCATTGAATACAGCCCCATAATTGTAATTTACTACAGCAAGCAGAATGTGAACTAAGTGCTGCACTGAATTATAATAAATATTTTATGTACAAAAAATTCAATTGCTTTTTTACCAAAGGGCACACATTTGTCAAAGCAAATGCATTGAATAGATCCCCATAATTGTATCTAACTACAGCAAGCAGAATGTGAAGTGTTGAGTTGAATTATAATTAATATTTTAAGTACAAAAAAATCAATAGCTTCTTTACCAAAGGGCCAACATTTGTCAAACCACATGCATTCAATAGCTCCCCCTTATTGTAACTAAATACAGCAAGCAGAATTTGAAGTAAGTGCTGCATTGAATTTTGCTTGCTGTAGTTAGTGACTACAACAGAGAACTCTTCATCAATGCATTTGGTTTGATGAAAGTGAGCCCTTCGGTAAAGAAGCTATTGAATTTTTTGTTTACAAAATATTAACTATAATTCAACCCAACACTTACTTCAAAATTTGCTTGCTATAGTTAGTTAATACAATAGAGAACTCTTCAATGCATTTGGTTTGACAAAAGTGGGCCCTTCGGTAAAAAAGCTATTGAATTTTTTGATTACAAAATATTAATTATAATTCAACCCAACATTTAATTCACATTCTGCTTGCTGTAGTTTGTTACAATAATGGGGAACTCTTCAATACTTTTAGTTTGACAAGAGTGGGCCCTTTGGTAAAGAAGCTATTGATTTTTTGTAATTAAATTATTCAACATAAATCAATGCATCACTTAAGTTACATTCTGTTTGCTATTTACATTCAAAATTTGCTTGCTATATTTAGTTACTATAATAGAGAACTCTTCAGTGCATTTCGTTTGACAAACGTGGACTCTTTGCTAAAGAAGCTATTGAATTTTTTGTTCATAAATGATTAATTATAATTCAACCTAACACATAATTTGAAGTTTGCTTGCTTTAGTTAGTTATTAAAAAACAGAACTGTTCAATGCATTAGGTTTGACAAAAGTTGGCCCTTTGATAAAGAAACTATTGAATTTTTTGATAATAAAATATAAATTATAATTCAACCCAACACTTATTTCAAAATTTGCTTGCTGTACTTAATTACTACAGTAGTGATCTCTTCAATGCAATTGGTTTGACAAAAGTGCGCTCTTCGGTAAAGAAGCTATTAAATTTTTTTATTATAAATTATTAATTATAGTTAAACCCAACATTTAATTTGAATTTTGCTAGCTGTATTTAATTACTACCACAGAGATCTCTTCAATGCATTTGATTTGACAAAAGTGGGCCCTTCGGTAAAGAAACAATTGAATTTTTGTTTACAAAATATTAATTATAATTCAACCCAACACTTAATTCAAGACTTGCTTGCTATAGTTAGTTACTACAATAGAGAATTCTTTAACGCATTTGGTTTGACAAATGTGGGCTCTTTGCTAAAGAAGCTATTGAATTTTTTGTTTATAAATTATTAATTATAAATCAACCCAACAG
>JAILXH010053808.1:0-10125 GCA_023558415.1 Piaractus mesopotamicus | reverse complement strand
GGTTTTGTAGTTGTACTAAAAACCAAGTCCAAAATGAATAAAATAACCTCTGACAAGAGAGTTGTGTTGCAAGAAATTGCACACTTTGAGCAACTACCCCTTGTTGCTTAAACCTCCACTACAGTGGAAAATGTGTCAGCTTCTGATAGGCCACATCCTGTGTGCTTAGAGGTGGAGTTCTATTGTTTGATGATAAACAGTAAACCACAATGGCTAATGCCTTCTGACCTACTGGCTTTGCACTACCATGGTAGTGGCAAAACTCACGGTAGCTGCTAGACAATTCACATACAATTTTCAATACAAGAATCATATGTCATTCTTTGAAGTTTGCAGTGTTTCTGTTAAATACATGAAAAGGAACTGAGCATTAAAATTGGCATCTTGAGATCAGAAAATTTAACATAACATGATGATTTTGGGAAGTAAATAAAGCCTTTTGCAGAAATATTCCCTGACTTAAATACCGATTACAAGCAAGTTGGTAAGACTGGAGACACTTTGTTCAAAATTTCATTCAGGTTAGTGATTTTTCATAACCTCTTTAAACTGCTTTCATATCTTCCATCTCTTTTTGATTGTGGTATCATATATCTAACAAAAATAATGCCTAGTTTTTTCTGTTTCATGAAACATTTTGAATGATTCTTAATCTTTTTTATTATGACATTATCTTCTCCCTCCTCATTCACTATTATAGATTCCTCCTCATCCAGCATTATGGCAAAATGAAGGTGGGCAAAGAACTGAAAACAGGGATGCCAAAAATTGTCATATAATTTTTGTTTAAAATGTATAGTGACCACCGCGACGCAGTAGGATAAGCGGTTTAGATGATGTGTGTGTGTGTGTGTGTGTGTGTGTGTGTGTGTGTGTATAGTGACCTTTCTTAATATTTTGCATTTTCAGCACATTTTTCTGTAATGTTTGTTGACCATCCCAATATCTGGCTGCAAATATATACTAGTGTCCAATCACACATAAGCACAACTATGAAAAATAACATATTGGTTACAAACACCTGGCAACACCAGCCAATCACACCCCTCTCAAGCCCCTCCAATTTCCTCTGCTAAGAAACTGTTGCCAGCTTCTTTTCAGCATGTACGTTTGCATTTTGGTCAAGAGATGCGCCTGTGTGACTCGTGACAGGGGGCAGCATCTTGTTTTCTCCAAAGCCACAAAGCCTGTGTGGTAAACCTGTGTGGTTTCCAAACACACGTGTTTTCTTCCTTTTGTAAGTCATTTCATTTTCCTTCCATTCGCAGTTGATCATATGAGCTAGTTTGACTGCCTGAAAAGCTGATGATGAGCGAAGTCTGTGGCTGATGTACTACTACTATTCTACTAATGTACTGTTCTAACCAGGTACTCAGTAAAAACTGCAGTAAATTAACTTTATTAAATAGATGAAGTACACAAACCCACCTCAACACCGGCAGAGAAAACTGGTGTGGCTTCAGCCTTGCACTGAGTGGATCAGCATTTGGACAAATTTGTTTAAGTTTGCCATTATTAACCTTCTGGGGTCTAAGGGCATTTTCTTGATTTTGCATATCTTCTTTAATTTTGTCTTGAAAGGTACTTGCATATAACATGATACTCATATGTTTCATATGAAAATCCTCTGTTATCTTCATTGCTGCAGCAACTTCAGTGGTTGTAAACTCTTTGCGTGCCATTTCACTTGTCTCCGATGTCGACTGAATGAAAAACGAATAGTTTCCGACATGATGGGTCAGTTCTTAATGATTTCCTGAGTGTCTATTGCTCAGTTTCACACAAAATGTAGATGGACACACAAATCCACCAATTACACAATTACAGAGGCAGATGATGTGTATCTCAACCCCTCTTCATTGCCTCATAACTCAGAATGTGAGTCACATATGATCTCGGGATAAGATGGAATGGAAAGGGTGACCCTACAGATTTTAGAAATATTTGAACTATATTTCTGCACTGAATTGTAGCAAAGACAGAGAAACATATATAGAAACACTGAATTTTATGCATGACCGTAGTGTTCATCAACCCCAGAGGGTTAAGGTATGGAATGGCTGAATCCAGTGCTATAAAAATAGCCAGGCAGTTATATGAGTGGCTACATCTACCTGAAACAGCCATGTTGCATGTTGGTATGCAGTAAATCATAAAGTTAGCTCTGGCTGCTTACTGGCATGCTGAGGAAATGCATGTTGTTCACATCTTGCATACTGCTTACTATTTTTGGGCACAAGTACGTAAGCAGTATGTGGTAGGCTATTTATTGTATATATACCTCTGCGCTTGAATCACTTCCTTGCACAGTGTTTCGTGTTTGTCGCTGAGTTTCTGAGCCTGGCTTTTATTCTACCTGTATCTCCTGGTTTCTGCCTGTAGTACTCAGTTTCCTCTTATACCTCCTCTGCATCTGTTTTGTTTGATTTTGTATGCTAGACTGTAAACTCAGTAAAGACGGCACTTAACACGCATTCTGTCTCTCAGTGTGCTTGAATTATATCTGGGAAGATTATGATATTTTTCATCTTTCAAGCTCTTTGTCATCTTTTGGTGTCTCTACAGTAGCGTACAGTAGCATACAGCCACTGTGATTCATTTTCCTCCCTGTTAAGCCAACATGAAATCACTTTTGCATGTGCAAATGTATACAGAGGAACTACCAGTGACTACATTAGCATCTAACCATGACTGTGAAGTATCTGAGCTCCTGTAACAGTGCACTTCCCACCATAGTGGGTAACTGTGGCTATTAGTGCTAGGCCTTCAGGTCAGACCACAAATGCCAAAACCCAGGAAAAAACACACACACAATAACGCTAATTTCTGCTAGTTGCCCTATAGGATTCTAGTAGCATGCTAGCAGAAAACTAAAGGAAATTTACATGCACTATTTTTGGCTGTTTTAGATTAAACACAAACATTTGAAGCTTGTAAAAAACATTCCATGTTTTTTAAGACTTAATATACATATTTACATAGATTTTACGTTTCATGAATGTAACCCTTTTGTTTCCAGTTGAAATAACAATATTTATACTATTTGTAAATAAAATAAGTATTATGATTGTATTAAATAAAAATGAATAAAAATAAAAATGATTACCCAATGTTTTCTGTAAAGGCCTAGAAAGCCCTGAGGGTCAATCGTACTGTTACAATGCTATTGTACTGGTGTTTCCAGTCAGGAGCTTGAAGAATTAGCTTATCATCCCAAGGCAGAGTGAGGATAAACATTTATTCAAAAACTGCATCTTTGATGTAGAAATATAGGACAAATCTGAAAATTAAAGTGGTGAATCCAAAACAGCATTTCAGTTTTATCATAAAAAGCAAGTGCGGCAGTGCTTAAGGCACCCATTATATCTTCCCATTTGTTACAGTGTACTTTTGTATTATTGTTTGTTACAAGATCATGATGAAGACCATATATTCCTTTTGTTTATTTCACCAAAAATCCACCTTCAAAGCATCTTCAAACAATAACAATCCAGATAGACGTTTGCTTAGGGCAATACCCTTTAGGTCCATTTCTAATCACTGGACCTGAACCAGTTGTTTTCAGAAATCGAGTTATAAACTGAAACAGGACTGGAAAGGCATTTATTCAGTGGAAGAATGGACCAGGCTGTTTTATTGTACTTGACCCAGGAAACATAGATCAGTCATCTTGCCGGTCCTCAGAGTTACTGGCTCTGTGATTGATTAAAGGCTGGTTCAGCCTCTCTACTTGTCTGTAGGACTTTAGGTGATGTCCTGACATGAGACTGACAATGGTGTCCAGATTCTCCATAAACAGTGTCCCAACTTGGGACTTGAACTGCACTCCTTGGTCTGATGTTATGTTATCTGGCAGCCAAATTAGTGGAATACATGATAGAAGTTAGGAAACCTGGAAGAGAGATGAGACAGTAGGTGTCAGAGAACCGGTCAGCCACAAGCAGATCATGTTACCACTGGATTCCAGGAAGACCGGTCATATGAGGCTCGGCTATGTGCAGGGAGTTGATGAAGTGGTTTTGAATATCTGATTAGAGACCAGGCCACCAGTTGTTGGTAGACAACAGCTGTTGGTTGCATTTTACTCTAGGCTGTCTAGGAGCAGGTGAAGTGTCCTAGGTGATCAGCCTTTCACTAATGGCATCTGGAATGTAGGTCCTCCTGGTGGGCCTATTTAGTGGTCTGGGCTCATTATCCTGCTTGTCTCAGAAAAGTTGAAGGATGAAGCAGGTGGGAGGCATGATTGGAGCAGAGGCAGCACCTGTGGGCTCCAGTTAACAGACCCTTGGCCCGGGTTATCTTTCAACCATTTTTGAGAGTTTTGGCTTGACAAGGAGTGAGGCTTTGGGCCAGCGATCATGGGGATGTAACTGATGAACTGCTAGTAGAGAAACCACTGTAGCTCTAGCATAGCTTGCGCCATGCCATAACTTGGTAACTTGGCACAACTTGTAGTCCTTGCACTTTCCAAGACAATCTGCCCATGACCAATAGGCTAAAGCAGGCTGAACAAAAGATCAGAATGTCATCCATGTAAACCATGATGAACCTGTGTAGTATGTCATGGAGGACCTCACTTACAATGGACTAAAACACTGGTGGAGAACACTGAAAGACTAAAACATGAAACTAGGTTGAAATATTGTCTACAAATGAATCACTGGCCATTGGTTTGTGTGTACTTTCAGATCAACTGAGTGATCTCTAGAGTCTACATTTATTTGGTATTCAGTTCAGGTATGAGTCTGAACACATTTGCTTTTGTAACAATCCAATCTGAACTTGAGTTTGGACACTACTGCGAGAGGTTTATTAGCACGACCAAAGTAAGCAGGTATGTGGAAACTAAATGCAAAACACTGATTAACCAAAAACAAGGCTCAGAGATGAAGAGCAGGCATGCAGCTTAAGCTTCATATCGGGGTAAACATGGTATAAATAGTCCAGTTAATGAGCAGAAGACAAGCTGCAGGTCTGCTATTCGACATGCCTTCTGCTTTCGGCTGATTTGTCTTTGTGTAACTGCATGTAGTGTATTTGTGTAATTCCTGGTACTTGTTATACTCTCACTTTTGCATATGCAAACTGACACTCAGTATAGCATTGCCATGGAGCATGTGACTGTACATTTAACCACAGGAATCCTGGCTCTCCTGCATTGTTCTCTTCAACTGTGAAGCAGCTTCTACTCCTAAACCATGCAGCAGGAAAACTGCTCCAATAGTTCACAACTCAACGATGCCCTTCCAGTCTACAAAGCCAGCAGTGCTGTGTTGGCAATATGCTTTGTGCTGGGGGTCCCAGGGAATCTATCAGTGCTGGTGATTCTTGTCCGACGCTTGAAGGAGAACAGCTTCACCCTTAGAATGATGCTGAGCCTGGCGATGTCGGACCTACTGACTCTCCTTCCCATGCCGATGTGGATCTGGAGTCTTCTGCATGACTGGATCTTTGGCTTTGTCGCATGCAAGATTATCTCCTATGTTGAATACTGCTGCATCTACAGTAGCATGTTGTGTGTGACTTTCCTGAGCTTGCAGAGGTACTTGCAGGTTCTGCATCCTCAGAAATGGGCTAAACTTGGAACCAGAGGAAAGAACGGCCTTTTGTGTGGAATATGGATCCTGAGTGGAGTGTTCGCTTCATATGCTCCAGTTCAGCGTGACGTAGGATGTGATCAGTATGGATTCCAGTACTGTTACCAACACTTTAGGAATAAGACAGAGCAAGTAGCCACATCACTATTTGAAATACTACTATTTTTAACCTGTTTCTTCTTGCTGGTTTACTTTTACTATTGTCTCTACCGAGGGGTTAATGAGTCACCTTTCTTTAGCAGCAACAGAATGACAAAGCTGGTGACGAGAATCGTTCTGGCATTCTTCATCTTTGGCGTGCCAGTTACTATCGCTAACATCTTAATCGTCGTTGCAGCATTGCTAGAGAATGAAATGCTGTCGGTAACTGCAGATCTTGGTGGCAAAATCTCCACAGCTCTACTGTTTCTGAACAGCTGTGTGAACCCTTTTCTGTACACCTTCTCTCTTAGACAGCTGCAGCGTCAGAGTACGGTGACAGAGACCTTAGGTCCTACACTGCAGAATGGTGCATGAAGACATCCCCTATGATAGCACTCATTTGTCTTCACTACTCTTTTTGTGCAAAGAATGCATTTTTTTGTTGAAAATGGTTGAATAAGGTAGATATGCTTTGCTTAGATTGCCATCTAATGTCTCTTTAACATGTCACAGTGCCATATTTAGCTTTTTAGACAAGTAATATCTGAAAAAGACTACTTTTTTTCTTGATTCTCAAGAATCCTGTTTCATTTCCTTGTTACCTTCCTATTAAGAAATATTAGAATTTGTCATCTCACTGAGAGAGATAGATCAGAAGGGACTTATGAAGTATGAACTCTATTGACAGTTTGCAAAAAATTCTGATGGACACACTTCTCAGCCAATTACAATCATCTCTACATGCTACTTAGTCCATCAAGTGAAGGAAAGACTATGACAGAACTCTTCAAAACCAACCAGCAGTGAGAATGGCAGTGGCAGTAAATTAGTCTGAATTATTATGGTAAGAGATGGTAGAAAGGTGTTACTTAACATTAACATAATGCCTGACACACACTATTCCGATCTTCTGGAGAGTGGTGGTGTTTTTGTTTCATTCCTGAAGCTGAAAAAGTTTTTGAAAGACCCCCGTGACCCAGAAGGATAAGCGGCTTAGAAAATGTGTGTGTGTGTGTGTGTGTGTGTGTGTGTGTGTATGTGAAAGATCACGCTTACAGCTCAAAGGCAACACCATATTAACAGGCAAATTTAAACTAGCTGTTAGTTTGGGTTAGTTTTGCTAAATCTTGTTATAGAATGTTTAATGATAAATAACATTACACAAAAATGTTAAGACCAGTCAGCTAACTAGTTAGCTTTTCTTAACTTAGCTATGAACAGTTAGCGTGATAAATCAGTCAGATTAAAAATGACTGTACAGTGCTCAGATTTGTGATTAAAACGCAATATGAATTAATGCGCTTGTACACATGCTGTTCTTTGTATTGCTTCATTAAAGTTTGCTGACAGACCTTATGTAAAAGACAACAAACCTCCTCAGCATCTAATATTTTTCCTTTTTTTTGCTTCAAACTGGCCTATATGCACATTTTGTCAGTTCTTAACATATATATGTCTGCACTGAACGTCCTGTAAAGCACTTTATTGTTGAATGAAAAATGTTTCAAATGAACTGTGCTTCTTAATTTTCCCTTGTACTACTGAACTATTTAGTCTCTTAAATGCTAGAGATGCTACCAGGTGGCCTGAGCTGAAAGTCTGATGGAGGTAGTAACAATAACTAAGGGAGGAGGGATTAATAATTATTGCAACAGATATATCAGCAGCATGTTATATTGTTAAATTAGTAAAATTATTTTAATTGTATTTTAATTGTGTTTAGGCAAGCAAATATACATTTTTCCCAAAATTAATTTCAGCTATCAATTAGTTGTGAAATATTGCAGTGAGTAAACCAATTTCATTCATATTCTTTGTGTGTGAAGGATCATAACAGATATGGTGTTTTTGCACTGGCATCCTACTTTTAAAACTTCACTTTATCATTGGCTGTGGACTTGGTGTCCTTATAGGTAAAATGCTAATGCAGAATGCACTTGAGCTATGATTGAACATTCAGCTTGGCACAGAAACCCATTCTGCAAGTGCTGAACATACTGAACTTTTAATGGTTGGTGGGGACAAAATATTTGAGGCTTTTGCTCCTTTTGTCAGTCCCATTTGTCTCATCAGGATAACTGGTACAGTGAACTATAAAGCCATGAACTGTTGTACTGAGAATAGCTGAACTCCCATGGACTTTTATTTTGTCAGTTTATAGTTTACACATATTTCTTTCTCATTATTCCTTTCACATTACTTCCCATTACTTCCTCATTTTTCCAATAATTCCCATTCCATATTTTCTCATGGAGGGTGTATGACAAATCTATGAAAATCTTTTCCACATAGTTGTAGAAAGATAGGGATGGATTTGCCACAGCAGGAGGTTTTCCTATTATGTTAGGCCTTGTAAAATATTGCATGTGATGTAGGTGAGGTCTTTTCCTATTGAATGGATACATTCTTTCTACACTCCACACACACACACACACACTTTCTAAGCCACTTATCTTCCTGGGCCGTGGGGGGTGCTGGAGTCTATTCCAGTGCTCATTTAACAGAAGGCAGGAAACACCCTGAACAGGTTGCCCATCCACCACAGGGCAGAATACTTGGTCCCCTTTTTTCGCCCCAGCCTGAGTCCGCCACTGCACTTTATATTTGATACCTCAAAATCCACCGTGAACTACTTCAAAAAACACAAGCTGCTGCTTTTGAAATGTTTTTTGTAGTTGCCTGACTTGAACATAATTTAAAAAAAAACTGTTGGTAGATCTTAAAAACGGTGTGTATGCAAGACGGCCCAAGAATATCAGAGAAATAGAAGGGTTCTGCAAGAAACATTGGGTGAAAATTCCTAAAAAAATAATAGAAACATTCCTGGCTGGCTACAAAAATTGTTTTCAAGCTGTGAAATCTACCAAAGAGGGTGTTGCTAAGTACTGACTCAGTAGATTGTGCAAATTTTTGCATGTCACCCTTACAATTTTTTATTAATTTATTTTTTTGCTATTTTTTAAAAGTTATTTAAGTATAATGTAAGTGTGCAGTTCTTTTCCAAAAGTTTGCTGCAGAGAGGTGTTTATTTCTTTTCACTTTCAAAGTCAGCATAATATGCCAGGGGTGCCCAAACTTTTGCATACAGCTGTGGCTTATTGAAAAATGAAAGAAATTCTGTTTGAAAATGTGGATTTTTAGTTCATTCCACAATTGTATTTTTAAGAGACGAAGACATTATTTGAGTCTGACAACATATTCAGCTTTATTTTGTGGATTAAAATCCTTTTGCCTTGTCTGAAGGATATGATTTCCTATTTTCTATCAGTGCAGCCTGCAGTGATACACGTTACTGCAGCTCTGTCTCCTCAGTTCTTGCCATTTCATTTTTCTACTTTCTCACATAACCTCACTCTTTTCCCTTTGGCTCCGTCGTTTGTCAAAAAGTCTACAGAAACTTTCAGTGGCCATTGTAATTCACTTTGTTTCCCTGGCTGGCCTTGTTTCCAAGATAACATCAATTTTGCATATGTAAATTCATACAGAGGAAACAAACAAGGAAACAAATGTGAGCAGTTCCACAAAACACCAGAACAATGTCTCTGCTGGTCATCTAACCATGACTGGAAAGTATCTCAACTGCTCCAACAACACACTGCCTACTAATGTTCAGATGAAATGCGCTGTGACTGGTGTTGGACTGGCCATATCACTGGACTCATGTTCTATTCAGATGCTTGAAAGAATATGGTATCAGCTCAGGGCAGACTGAAGACATTTAGTTGAAGATTTGTGTCTTTGTGGTTTGTTGGTAAAAATACAGGAAAAAAATGTATCTTATTTGAACTTTTTAGGGCAGACAGATCTACTGTACTTGTTTATATTGGTTTTGCATATATCGTTATAGTTTATGTTGCATTTTCTTGATTTTTGCCATCTTTCTCAATTTGCCTTTAAAGGTGCTTGCATATAACATGATGCGCATATGTTTCATATCAAAATGCTCTGTTATCTCCATTGATACTTTCCAACACCAAAGCAGCAACTCCAGTGACTGTAAACTCTTTGCGTTCAAGTATCTCTGATTTGGACTGAATGAAGAATGAAGGGCTTCCTGCATGATGGGTCAGTCCTTAGTGATTTCCTAAGAGTCCACTGGTCAGTTTCACACAAAATGTAGACGGACACACAAATTCACAAATTACACACGGTGAAAGGCAGAAGATGTGTTTCTTAGCCCCTCTTCGTAGGCTCATAACTCTGGATGTGAGTCACATATGATCTTGTGATGAGATTAAATGAAAAGGGCGACTCTACAGATTCAGGAAATGTTTTATTATCACAAAGATACAGGAACAGATTGTTACATGTAAGCATGTGTTTTGGATTTTTTTGTGTTTGCGTCTCTCTCTCTCTCTCTCTCTCTCTCTCTCTCTCTCTCTCTCTC
>JAILXH010053786.1:0-33302 GCA_023558415.1 Piaractus mesopotamicus | reverse complement strand
ATATATATATATATATATATATATATATATATATATATATATATATATATATATATACATGTATATGTGTGTGTGTGTGTGTGTGTAACCAGTTAAAGGTGGGAACATTGAACCTAATAACATGGAGCTTGTAAACTGCCTATAGATGAGTTTGACCGATCAGAAGCACCTAAAAACATCCATGTGCTGTTACATCACATCCACAACAAACTGCCATTCTGGTGCTTTGCGTTCACTGTTCAACTCTTAAGCCAGTAATCTTTATGGCCAAAAAACAGGCCTGGATTTTAATATATAGAAAATAACGGCAAAATCATTTACAATATTAGTCAGAAAAAACACAATGAGTTATTTTCCCCAAATCTATGAGCCCTAGTTTCACATATATTTTATTTCATTCTCTCCCTTGCTCTCTCTCTGTGCTTGACTCTTTTCCTGTCTTCATTGATTACTGAAAAACGTTAAGAATACATAATGAAAGGCATACATAATACAGCCTAATCTACCTGTTGATTTCTTAATTATGTTACATGATACTATACCATCAATATGTTAGTTAACAGTAAACTTTCTCATGCTAGTTATAGTATGTTATGACCAGGTAACAGTATAAACCTTTGAACTACCATTAATTTCTTATTAAATCACTGAAATATCAACTACTAGTAGCCTAAACTGAGAAGCTACTGAAAGACTAAAGCATGCTGATTTAGCTAGCAACGTTACGAATGGTCCAAATATAAAACAAACTATGAGGTTTGCATTTTACAAGTGGAAAATGTTAATTACACTCATAATCTCTAACATATAGCTATGTTGTATACTAGTAAATTGTATGTGTTGCATACCTGTACATCTCAAGAAAGTCACTCTGGGTAGTTTAGCAGTGATAAACAGAAAAGGCACTTCTACAGTCTACAGCCAAACCACAGCTGTTCTGAGGTCAGCTGAGAACCTGTCACTGCTGACTGTGTTTAATTACTGTTTGCACAATGAAAGGTCCAGACCTCTGTGTGCTCATACTAGTTGCGGCCATGATTAAAATCAATTGAACATCTTCAGACTGATGCTTCACAATTCACTGATGTACTTGTGCACCCATATTACATTGTGAATGTCTTACATTGGTTTGTGCAGTGAAATAGTCATTATAGTCATGTTGTAGTAAGGCTAGATGAATGGCATATACAAAGCATGCATACATGTAGCTTCTGTGGGCAAAGAGCCAAAGGAAAAAGGATGAAATGATAAAGACGTGGTCTGCTGGAGCGCAGCACTACGAGACTGTGATTTAGAGGCTGCAGTGAAGGGCCAGTGGTGGCTGTCTTAGTGGGCTTTGACCATAACTCATCTTGATGGTGATGTTCGAGGAGCAAGAGAGTTATTGATCTTGTCTATGTCGTTTGCTCGCTCACTCGCTCTTGCTCTCTCTCCACGTGTACACACACACATGCATGTGCAGGATAAACACACTTATCTACCATCTCTTGCTGTCTAAGCAGGTTTCTGCTGAGGTCTGCAGTGACCAGAGAGAGAGAGAGAGATTGAGAGAGAGAGAAAGAGGGAGAGTAGGCTGGGCCTAATTTCCTCATACTGCTCTGTTTCGTGCTACGTCGTTAGGCTGGGTCAGCTGAAAGGGCGTATGGTCTTCATCCTCTGCTGACCGCCGTCTCCATTAACTCTGAGTGATAAGCCGGAGCTCTCGCTCTCCATACTGATCTACTGTAATTAAGACACTGCACTGCACATTACCCTCTATTGTACTGCGTAAAACTGCTCTCATTCACAGGAATGTATCTTACCTACAATTATCTCCTTACCCCAAATGTAGTCCATCAGCCTGGACACGTTGGTGTCCGAAATTTGCTGCTTTAGTTTTGCTCTGGATTCTTGTACTCCAGTAGTTTTAGTTAAATGAGACCAAGTAAAGAAACTTGCATTTTCCTTGTCAGTTCACATATGTGTCACTGTATTCCATTAAAGAAATTGTGAAATGTGAAGTCTCTCCTGTCTAGGTGTACTTTCCTTTCAAAAAAAGACATGTGAACCATCAAAGTAGTGTCTCACCAACCACTAGAATAACCACACCCACCAACCCCGCCTTCGCGATGCCTCTGTTGTTTCCAACATGTTTTCACAGCGAACACAATTACGGACATAGACAAGAAGAAATGTTGGATGCCAGGTTTCCAGTGAGCCATGTTTTAAAGCCCAAGATTCCATAGGCAGCTAAAGGCAGAGTTAAATATTGTAGCACTGGGGTGGAGCTACCCAGAATTTTTGGGTTTATTTGCTTATCTCTTATTGTTACTATTTTTTATTAGTTCTTTTCTCTTGTTCTGTTCTAATGTGTTATTTTCATACTAAAAGTTAAATCTGGACATTTTCAACATGTTATTGTTTTACTAACCATGAGGTTGTTTTGTGCTCAGACTCACCATTCAGCCTGTGCTGCTGTCATAGTTAAACAGGAGATGACTCTCACTAGGTTCCCCAGTGGCACAACTGTCTAAGAATCCGCCCTGTCATCAGGAGCTCATGAGTTTGAATGCTGCAGCCAAAAAAAGTTGTGAATTATTGGCGCGTTATTGGGTAAAGTTCTGTAATAAAAATTTCTGTATTAGTTGGGTGCTAGAGGATAGTGACAGTGTATGGCATACTGTTAGCTGTTAAATTTGGGAAGATGGCTGCTACTACTGTTTTTAAGTAACACAGCTAAAAACATAACACTTTTTGAAATTACTTAACAACATGGAATTGTTTGAGGCAAATGTGTGCCAATTTAAACATGTAGTTTGCTAGGTGCTAATTGGTGGGTTATGAAAAAATTACGAGTAAATGTGCCAAAAGAAACAGCCCAAAATTACTTGGAAAAAAGTCTGGTTCCATTGACTTACATTAAAAGTAAAGTATGTTTTTTCCTTCTAGTGTATAAGTTGTCATTTTGGAGATACAAGGTTTTGTTCTGACAGCAGCAATATAAACATTGTAGTAAATACCATATATAATTGGTTTATCCATTTATCCAGTATTGCTCAAATGCATATCTGTTGATGCCAATGCTAATGCCGACATATATGGATCATCAATATCAATTTCAGAAAAGAAAAAAGTCACTCTCTAAGAACATAAAAATGTTTATGATTTTTACGTAGATACATAAACAAATGTCCATAATTTGGTACAGTTACATAGAATCATATGTGGAGGCAAGCAAATTTACTGTTCTCCAGCTGCTAGCATGTATTCTAATAATGCTAGCGGTAAAGCTTCTGAGCTAGATAGTGTTAGCTTTGGTGAGCTCTTTACAAAGTGATCGTTCTAAAATTTGCAGTCCTCACCGGGAAAATGTAACCATTTCATAAACTAAACTGCTTATACTGCAAGCTGAGAATTTCCAACTGAAGTTAGACACAGCTTGAGCTCAAATAAACACAAAGTACTCACTGCTGTGTTACTGCACCCGTTATTAGGAAGGGCTTTTGTTGTTTGCGTAGGTGATGTTATTGCTTCAATGAATACATTTTCTGCTTTCTTTCATTATTTATGTTACTCCCTTAATGAGTAGAGGATGAATAATGGGGCGACGATATAACTTCATTTAGTCAATTGTATGGCACCACCAACTGCTTGTCTTGGGTACCAGCCATTATTATAAGTTATTGGAACTTTTAACCACTTAAAATCAGTAACAGTATTGGCCACAATATAGTCATATTGCTCAGGCCCTAGCATTGTGCTGTTGTGGCTGCTGCTGTTTTTTGATAGATTTTGATGTTTTGTTTTACATGTTGAACTTTTGAAATTGCTGACTTTTGAAGCACTTTTGAAGCTGTTTCCCTGTTATTTCCAGACATGCTAAAAAAAATCTTACCAAATAAAGCATGATGCAGAAGTGTGCGGCTGTGTGGCCATGTCTGCAGCGAGCAGAGTGTGAGATGCAGGGCCCCTGATTGGCTCCAGAGGGGCCAAATGAACCATGAGAGGTCCATCTGTGAGTCAGTGGGGTGCATAAACACACACATGCTGGTTTTGACACACAGTCGATCATGCCTTAAATTTAAGTAAATCATTTTTAGGATTATATGAAACACAAGCTCTATTTGAAATTGCAATCAAGGTCAAGATAGAGGTTAACTGAAGAAGATTTTATTTTATTTCATGTAAAAGTGAAATATGTTTTCTACCCCATTCAAATGCAGCAGCTCTGATGCTGTATCTCAGCATATTCTAGATGCACTGTCATCATTTTTGGGTTACATCGCACTTAGAAAAGGGAGAGCGAGACTGCAAAGCACTTCAGTGTTCCCATCAGTGTCACTGAAGAAAAATGAGTGTAATCAGTTGGGCAGAGCTTTCGAAATGTGTGTGCATGTGTGTAACTGCCTTCGGTTTAACTGCCTTTTATAGAGCATCATGTTTAAAGGAATAGTTATCTGAAGTACGGAGCACTGCTGGTGACATTCCACATAAATAAAAATAATGCGTTCCCACGTCTTACTAAGGCTACGTTTACATTACCAGATTGAAGAGGCACAAATCCGATTTTTTGCCTTAATGTGACTCAGATCTGATGTTTTCAGAGCTGTGTGGACACACAAATCTGATCTTTTCAAATCCGACCTGAGTCACTTTCCTATGTGGTCCTATATCGGATACATGTCCGATTTGTGGCCGTGCTACCTTAATGTGAATGTTCAGTTCGTAATTCATGTGCTTTTTTTCCTCTGCACGTGCGCCATCATTCAGCGTTACCATGGCAGCAGCGCCGAACATAAGTTAAAGTTAAAGCTTTTCCGCCTTCGTCTCACTCTAATAATGAACAGCTGAGAGCTGATCAGAGGTAATTAGCTTTGCAGCGAAGGCTCGTTCTGACCATTAGTCTGTCTGCTGATGATGCACGTGACGCATGCGATTCATTCACGTGACGTTACTGAGTAGGTTGTGCGAATGCAGGTCATTTCAGATTAATGACAGATTTGAATCACTTACCTAAACAAGTGTGAACCATCATGTCAGAGAGATCGGATTTGAGCAACAAATTGGATTTGAGAAATGAGGCTTGTAATGTGAACGTAGCTTAAGATGTGGCCATGCATTAGGATCTCATTCCCATGACTTGTCCATGAGTTGATTATCTTGCTCCCATACCATACTAAGTCATGGCCGCGCATGACTTTTATTTATACAGGATGCCACGGGGGTCAGCGGGGCTCTGTAGTAAAGAGACCTGTTTGCTGCTTTAGTTTGCATGGGAGCTACAAGGCTAGTGTAGCTATAGGTAGTGGCAGCTACCAGTTGTAACCTACCAATTAGCCTCATGTGAACTGCATGGCTAAGTCATCACATGCTGGCCTCAAACCATGCCATTAAGTAGGGATTAGTGCGAATTTTCAAATAATCAAATATCTTGAGGTTTTCAAAAAATCAGATAGTAAATTGGTAATGTGTGATATGTAAATTAGCCTCTTTCTAAAGTTATATATTCTCATATTTAGGAACCATGAGGTGTCTGAACTACTGAAGCAAGCAAGCTTCTTACATTTTGGCTAAAGTTTGTTATCTGTTTAGCCCAAAGAGGCAAACAACAAAGGCCATCACACACTGGGTGATAAGCACTGTGCCATGCCAAGAGGGTTTCTGGTGCCAGGTAACAGACAGTACAGTGTGCAGCTATAGATAGTTTTCAGTTGACATCACACTAGTCACTGCCGCCATGTTGTCGACACACCAGCAGTAAACTCGGCACTCATAGAGCCACAAGGAGCCCGGCTGTTCAACGTCATGAGGTGAAAGAGGCTGAAGAGCTTAGCCAGCGAATGAGAAATCTTTCGATAGTGAGAATAAACAGGAAAAAACCTTCGGCCATCTCCCCATAACATTATCAAAGTCTGCTCTCTTCAGTCTGGTAAATGTAGACAGTTGAGTTGAGTGTTGAGAATTGTTCACAATAATTGATATCAATTGATGATTGACTTACGCAGTCTAACTATTATGTGTAGATAACTTATACTTTAGCTCTACACTGAATGCAGTTAATGCCAGAACATTAGCAGGGCTCACACAACTTAAGCTAACGTCAAGCTAACACTAATTAACCCCATTAAACATAGATACATAACTACGAATGACTTTTGTGATCATAATGTTTGATGGTGTAGCTGACAGTACAAAATACAGAATCGCTGACCCTTCCAAGGACCAAATTGTTATATGATTTTAGTGATTTGTATGCTTTTATCTCCGAGTGCATGTATTGTGTTATCATGTGCAATAATCGAGACTTAAATACGATCATAAAGAAATTTTGAATGACGCCTTTCTGTGTGTAAATTTCAAGCCACATGAGTCTGGGTTTAGCAGTAGTAAGATGCTAAGTCTCCAGTGTGTCTGCCTGACACATCCAGTGTGCAGTGGCCTGTAGCCCCAGGAGTCCTATTCTTTCAAGTATATCAACTGTTGTTAAGTAATCACAAGTAGACTTGCTTACGTGGTTCTGGTGTAAAACTAACAAAAGTATAGCGCATAGCTAAATTCCAGTAGTAGCAAGCTGAAGCCTGAGATTTGTTAATGGTTTTGTCCGCTTTTTTCATTTTAATTATGTGCCCATTGTGTACATTTGATTTACCACTGAACCGTTCTTTTATTGTCTCCATCATGAGGTCCCAAGTCAGAATGGCTGTTTGGCTCCTGAAGCGGAAGCAGTCACAGCCATCTGTTCCTGACTTACAGATAGCTTACATACTCAGCCGAGCTAAAAACTATTCTGAAGCAAGTTTGTGGATCGTAAATAATCCTGAAATCTGGAACTGGAGACTGTGTTTCCTCATTTAAATTGAAATAGGATGTCTCAAATGATGTCTCAAATTTAGACTTGTCAGTTCTATATGTGCCTTATACACTGATTTAACATAAAAAATTATACTCCAATTTAATATTAAAAATTCACTCCGACCCATGATAGGCACTCATTAGCCTTACTGGTTCACCCCCTTTCTCCCATGCAGCAGACTGATAGGCTGAATAGCGTGTGCTAATATTAGCTGACTGAAGTTCATTAATCTACTGTGGAATTGACAGGAGTCTCCTGCAGTTTTCAGAGTTAAAGATAATTAGTTTTTATGGCCCAGTAACACTGTGGGCTGTTCTTACACAGCATTATGGACCAATCAAGACAGCAGCTTTTCAGTAATAATCAGATATAATACAATTACACTGTAGGCAAGGGTATGTTATTAGGTGGTAAGTCATGCACAGCTGATACACAACACTCATTAACATTGTATAGAATACATACTCTAGTAATATGCACTTACTGGCCTGTTTATTGAAAATACCAACGTTATACTTCCACTCATTACCTACCTAATGAGATCATCCTGCTTTATAGGTCTGCTACATAGTTGTATTATTACTTAGGTCATCTGTTGATGCACAGTTTATCACCCCCCTCTACCTATTCATCATCAGAGGATGGCTAACACAAACTGTGCAGTAATATACCAAAGTGGAGATAGGGGCTTCTAAAAGGGGTCGCACAACGATTAAATTGTACTAGCCGGATAGTCATTCAAAAAGTAGTTGACCAGACAACTAGTCATCATTACCATGTTAAAAAAATGCAAGTGTTCTGGTTTTCTGTGAAAAGAATTTCGTTAGGGGCTGAGGTAAGGATGCACTGCAGAAGAGTTTTTGTTGTATTTCAGTAAGTTTCAACTCAGGCATTTGTCCACAGTAGTACACTGACTGTCCGATGTAAACTGCACACTAAAATGACCACAGCTCTCAGAATCTCAACTCTCACAGACAATTTAAGCTAGCTCTGTATATCTGCACTTTAATGCACTGGTATTATGAGTCTGATGGGAAACAAATGATTGTTTATCAGGCTAAATGCAGGCCTAGTTGCTGAACCAGAAAACAATCATACTATCCTGTTTTAAGAAGTCATTCCTAAATTATATTTGAAACCATAGGTAGCAAGCAAATAAGTAAATAAGATGTGCTAAATGTTTCTGTGACTGGTTATATTTTCACATCAGTCAAACGGCCCTTTCCTATCAGAGACGGTGGCTCTTGAAACCTACACCGTCTTTTTTATAAGCCTGGTTTTCCGCCCAGCCTTAAACAGCGTGCTGTGGAATCACTGTATTTCAGGAACTTTACTCAACTAGTTGACTGTTGGCCATAGCGCCGACTAGCAGATTTATCAGTCAGTGCAAGTCTATGCAACACTCAGTTTCCAATTAAGTGACCAGTGAATGTGTTTCATTGTAGATACTTTGATAAATTTGAACACAACTCCTATGGATTTCAGGTAGTTAAACTATAGGTAGCTTGCACAGGATCCGGCATAGCTTCATCTCTCTTTTTTCGCTCTCTCTCTTTCTCTCTCTCTCTCTCCCCCTCTTTCTTTTTCTCTGCTCATTCACACAGCTTCCTAATGGACTCTGACAGAAAGGGAGTGGCAGCCATAAATAAGTTAGAGCTGTCCTAGTACACTAGTGAACATCAGGCCAAAAAAGGATAAATATGACTTTGAGAAGTTGAGCTTTTACAGTGTACCACTGACACAAACACTGTAGCTAAAATTCACGGAAATCGAGACCCTTAAAGGCCTTCAGTCACACAGTCCTTCACACACTGCACAAAACTGTTTGAAAATTTTGGAAACAGCCATGAATGGTGGGATTCTGTGGTGCATTCTGTAATACGATTTCAAACGTTTCTAAAAGTAACTTGTAAATGTGCCGTGATGTGCTGGTACAACCTGCTCAGCCTGTATGTGCTACAGTGCGAGTGAATACTGAAGAGTAGCTTTCATATACGAGTGCTAGGAAGGTCTCTCCTACCTCAACTGCACTCTCAGCTTTCAGACACATCTCCAGTGTCACTGATGCGAAGCACTGCTCTTATGTGGCACTGCTGAGAGTATGTTTGAGAGATTCTTAGCCACATGTGTCAGGCTTCAGTCCTTGTGGGCCAAACACAGCAGACTTCAGCACATTGCCTCATTAAACACACCCAAACCAGCTCTTCAGTTAATTAGCAAGGCCTTAATGAACTGAATTCAGAGTGTTTGTTGAGGATAAACACTGATTCCTGCAGCACTTTGGACCGGAAGGTGACAAGCCTGTTCTAAGTTAACCCTAAATGATTGTCGGTTTATGAATAAATGTTTTGGTGCAGTAATGTGAAGTCTCTTAGGTCTGCATTGGCTGAGAAGAGCCTGTTGTTTTCTGCAGTGGCCAGATCAACATATACACTCGTATGCAAAAGCTTTGGTGCCTGTGGTCAAATTTTATGTTTTGTTGATTTTCACAACGAAAATGCATTAACACATACTCTATAGAGAACACACTTCTGCACAATTTAATGCACGGTTACCGTTTATTTGTTGAATTTCACATATTGGAGGGAAAAAAGTAAGAAATAAAATATGTCCTGTGCAATATGCCACATTTTATATGATATGTATGTTAATCTCGGCAGATAGAATGAAACTGTACATTAAAATTTTCAAGAGATTTGCATATTTAAGTCAACAAAACAAGTAACTTGATTAGGGGTGTTGAAACTTTTGCATAAGTCTGCATATGTGTGACAGACATGTGCTACTTATTCTACCATTAAAGTCATACAAGGTGCATTGATCATGATTTTTTATGGTCTATCCCAGTGTCTTTACAGCCAACTGATTTTTATTACCCCTTTTTTATTACTGTGTGGGCTAAATGAACACATGAAACACATTAGCTTCTGTACTTTTTATTAGCCAAGGTTGCAACATAAATTACATTATTTGCTTTTTAATGAACCATGCTGGCATTTTAAATCCTTAAAATCCTTTAACGAAAAATCTGTTGCTCATTCAATAAGTGGCAACTGGCTATTTAGCACAATGAGTCATGCATAATTATCCTACAAATTTTGTTACAGGTGTAGCAGCAGCAGCTTTCAAATACAGCATGAATGCATTACCTGACTCACATTATTTACCTCGTACGTTTACATCACAGATAGGCCAAAATCATAAGTTGGCTATTTGGAGCGCACATCTACAATGAATCTTGTCAGATGTCTAGACAAATGAATCTAGAGTTAATCAGATGGCTCTTTGCATTAGATGCTTCCTCTTAGGTGCTTTGGAGTTACCTTAAGTGACATCCTCCTCAGATGTGGAAACCTATGTGGGTCAGTCTGGCTCCCACTTGTTTTCAACAGTAGTCTGTGTGTGTGTACATGTGAGCATGTATTTTTTTGTGCTGGCCTCTGGAGACCTGGCTATTGCTTTTCTCCAGATGCACTCTTTTTCTCTCTCTTTCTCTGCGTGTGTGTGCTAGGCAGCATCACAGGAGGTTTTTAGCGCTGTTTCCAGCAGGGCAGCTGGACTCTGTGGCACGCAGATGCTGCACACTCTGCCATTTTTCACTAGAAGCAAAGGGAGAGGCCTTCGTGGCGACAGTCAAACACTCACTCAGAGATGTGTGCCATTATTAGGCTATCAGTCTGAGGTTAATTTCCCTAGTGCAACATAACTCTGGGCGGAATGACCCGTAAAGTAATTTTCTGTGGCTCCAGCTATGCTATACAGCATCTCAGCAACAACTGGAACAATTCCCTGCTCGCTGACCAACCAGAAAGGATCAGTAAGACAGTAGGTAGCCAATCATATAAGTGCCTTTGCTGTAAGCACTGCAACTTTCCTTTAGCCAGTGACAGAGGCTTTTAAGTAAATGAGGAAGGTTCACTCTTTTCTATTGGACTTGGTGTCACTGCTAAAGCAGACAGAGTGAGTGCTGTAGTCACTCCAGTTTACCTCCAGGATTGGAGCTCTAAAGGGTGGAGCTGTTCAGACCAGTGGTGGAGTGTAGTCCAAGTTCTAGCAAAACTAGCATATAGCAACATAATGAAACAGAGCTGGTCTGAACCTGAATTTCCCAAAACCACCGCTAAAAACAATATTTACATCTTACAATTTTAAGTGTGTTACTGCAGTTCAAAATATATTCGGTAGGTGAAAACAATGAGTGTGTGTGCGTGCACTTAATAATCCAATAACTGCAGAAAATCTGATTTTGTCAGTAATTCATTCAACGCATTTACGTGCACTTGGGTAATCAGATAATTAGATAATGGGAGTCTGGCAATAATCAGATTTCTGCTTTGCAGCCCGCCATTAAACTCACAGAAAGCGAAGGACATGACATGAAATTCAAACTTTATGCTGCAGCCTTTTTAAAGTTTGTAATCACTTCACAAATATAAACGTGCATCATCTAGAACATGAGGAATATTCAAATTCTTAAATCAACCATGTAGTTGGTTTCAACATTGCTCCAAAAGTGTTGCCATTCCTCCAGTGCTGTGTTGAATACTGCTTGCTGTTTCCACAGAGTCCTGTGGCGGCGTGCTTTACACTACTCCAGCCGATGCAGAGTATTTATTTATTTATTATTTTTATTATTTTAGGCTTATGTGCAGCTGCTTGGCCATTGAAACACACTACATAAGGCTTCCAACACATAGTTCTTGGGCAGATGTTGCTTCCAGAGACAGCTTGGCTGAAATACCTGAACTCAATAATTTGGACGGGTATTCACATACTTTTGGCCATATAGCGTATCTACAGTCTGAACTGAACACCAGTGGTTCAGACTGAGTGTATTGATCTTTGACTTTCAGTTTCTGGTGTGACAGTTTAAATGCCCTAGTAATCTTATTAATTGACCCCAATAACATTTTGAAGTCATACATGCCTATAGATAGGAGAATGAAGTATTGATTGCTTTGATGAGCAAGATCACGAAGTTCCAGAGCAGCAAGACTAACAGAGTGATTGTGTTCCCCATTGATGTGGAGGTGAAGTTTCCGGAGTGTGTTCACTGAAGCCCATAAGTAATTGACTGAACCCTTTCTTTAACAAGTTCTGTTAAAGCAAGCGGTCAGCTGATTAAGAATTTTGACCTCGCATTTGCTTAATGGAGTAACAGAGGAAAGAGAGAGAGTGATGGGATGTTTTTATTCTCAACTTGGCATGGTGGGGAAAGTGTGCATATATGAGTGTGAGTGTGTTTTAGGTACCATTCTCCTTCTACCATCATTCAGTTAGAATGTGAAAGGTGGTATTGGCAATAATGGTCTTCACATCCACACCTTGAATCCAATTTCTGGTCCTGGAGTTTTTCATTGATAGTTAAGTGAACTGTTGATGTAACTGGCCACTTAGTGTCATACCTGCCAGCGATTACAAAATCCCACAGTTCCTGTTCACGGACCAAATAAATGCCTTAAGTTCCATAACTATCTCATAATAGCTCAAAATACATGTGAACTGACATGCAAACTCGTATTGAAAAACGTGACAATTTCAGAAACCAACCCCATGTAGGGTGGTCTGGAGACGTGGTCCTCCAGATAAATGTTTTGTGTTTTTAACATGAAAACTCATGAGAATAACGTGAAAATGCAGTAAAACAGAAAACAAGTCACTGCTGTACAATGAATCAGCTGAACAGTTTTGCCATGAGAAGTCCCTGTACTGCTGTTCAGGTTTCTTGACTTATTTGTTAGAAACCTAATGCTTACTATATCAGGGTCAGAAGGCCAATGTGTACGAAATTAGACAAACATCACCTTTTGAGAACCCTCAACAATTATTACAAGTAGAGGTGGTTCAAAAAGCTCTCTACCACTTGTGTTGTACCTGCTAAAGGCCTGTTCCTGCTCTATAAGGCGCTTGTGTCTGGACCCCGATGATTGCCACTTGGTCGTAGTCACTTAGCTCTCATAGCTATTATGACAGTCCACAGAAATGAACATATTCTGCATCAGATTTGGACAAAAACAAAGTTGTAGCTGGTTGTCCTGGTTGCAAACAATGATATTTTACACATTAACCGTTTTGTATTCACCTTTCAAAAGCAAATGAAGAAATAAACCATATGTGAAAATGAAACCAGTTTCACCACCCTTGAAAAAGTACACTCTTTTCACATTTCACCCTGATGTTCCACAAAGGTTTCATTCTTCAGCACCGAATTCTGTTAAACTTCCATGTAGCTTTGCAGCCTTTACAGCAATCCTGAAAAAAAGAACATTCAGGAAAAATATAGACGATTCATGAGAACGGCGTATTAATCATCGAAAGTTTCAGCAAATTTTGCCGAAAGGTGATGATTTTGACAGGAGCGAGGCCAGTCAGATTTTTACTGGGGCCAGGGCCTCATCCCCAGATTCAAGATGTGAAGACTTCCGGCAATCTAGATAAATAATGCAAAAATGCAGGTCTGAATGACGGTGAGTCTTGAAAGAATTGGTAGAAATTGAAGAGGAACAGTGAATGGCCTCACATGCACATGCTCTTAGACACACTTACATGCTTTCACTAATGCATTTTGAGCAGAATCATAGTGATTGCTTTGGGCCACAGATCATTAACATGCTTGCAGTCACCTATTTTCATAACTACAAATATAAACTAAATAACATAAACATCATAAACAGAGAAAACTGGTTTTCATTTTGCTTAAGTGCAGTGTTTTATTCCATTTTTACATTAATGAAGACTGTTTAAAATACACTACATAAGTACTGATAGACTGATTCATTCTTTACATTACCTTACATCAAACAACTTAAGAAACTTTCTGACCTTGTTTATGAAGTGCTCCTTTCCATTTCCAAAGTTCCACAGCAGTCACCCTGATCGACTGCATTGAATTTCATGAAATATATCATTGTATTGATAATGAAAGCTTCACACTGCCTTTGGTACAAAACCAAAAGCCTTCAGGTGAAGGAAGGCCTTGCTGAGGACTTTGGGCTGTGGTGTGAATAAATGTCACTGCATAGGTGGAGGAGAGAGACTAGGCTGAGAATTTCATAATGAAATCTCCAAACTCTGTTTCAGTGCCAACATCTCTCCTGCAGTGAGGGAGCTGCTGTTGCTATGGCAACACTGTACTTCTGAGAAGATCCTAAATGGAGCATCCCTCAGCTTGAGTGTTTCCTGCCGCATCTGCTATCCCCACACACTCTCTCGTACCAAGCACAAGAACAAGCCAGAACTAGCATAAGCTACAGCCTTCAGGGCCAATAAGGCTTTTTACCAGCAGGTTTTGACTTGGCTGCCATGTCAAATGCCCACAGTTTGTTTTCTGCCATGGTTGCTGAGACTTGCTGATATTCCACCTGGTGCCAATAGGGGGCTCAATTAGGAGCAGCTTACTCTGCCATGTACCATATAATGTATTTCTCCCTGTAATTCTCATCCAAAGTTTAAGAGGTGGATAAGACTTTCATTCCCTCCTTAAATATTGCCATCCTGTCTAAAGATGAGCATTGGGATGTGTTTATCAGCTTACTCTTGTTCTGAAAACTCTGAGATCATGTTTTTCAAAAACAATCCTGCAGGAGTGCCAGCCATTGTAACACATCTGCCAATAATTGTTCCTTTGAATCATTTTACCTCAATTAAAGGTTTCTGTTCTACTTTGAGTATAAAGAGTATAAGATCAAGCTGATTTGTTTGATTTTTGCTAATCTAAGAGTAACAATAATTCAATATTTCTGCCACTTGTAACTTGTAGAAAACTGAATTTTCTGAACTTCTGAAATAAAAGAATTTTATGAAGTGTATAAACAGTCCTCAAAGTTTCAAAATCTACTGCTCACTCTCAATCTTTGCAGTCTAAATATGGCAACTGAGCTGCAAAAATAACTTGTCATTGTTTCTGTGATGTCATGAAAACCAGCATATTCACATACATCCACCCATTTGGCTTGTAGCAGTTTAGCTCCGCCCATTCACATTTAAGTTACAAGGAGTGCTGAGGGCTGTTCAGGACATGGATCTACATTACACATTGAAAGAAAACTTATTAAATGAAAAGTGATTGCGAGAAAAATAAAACTGCTTTTGTGCATCTCTTAGCCATGATTTCAGACATTTAAGTCATCCAACTTTATTGGCAATCGCAGTAGATGTAAACTATTGCCTGTTGAAAACATGCTATCATATTATATTATAATATATATCATATTATATTATATATGTGTGCATGTGTGTGTCTGTATGTGTCAATATATAGACACATATAGACAAATAGATAGATACATTGTGATATATAGGTAGATATAATACTTTATAACCTAAAGTGCAGCATGTGTTTTTGTCCCTTGGTCCACAGCAAACATTGCACTTTGGCCCCCCAGACAATAGTATATCTTACAGCAACATTTGAACCACTGTGTTTCTTCATAATTGAGTAGCTGAGGTCATTTTGGAATCCAGAACGAATTACTGTTGACTGCATTGATTCAATTAATTAAACTGGCGACTGGGAATGCAAGAGGGGGTTGGAGTAAATAGCAGTGTCTGTGGTGGTAGTCATGTTGTTGAGCCAGTCAGATGCTGCTGCAGCTTTGCAGAGAGAGATGGACTGGTATGGGCTGGCCCCAAGGCTGGCCGACATAGCTGCCTGCTGGACGTGCCGTTAATACCTGGGGAAATGCCCTCAAATCCTCCCTAAAGCTGGCCTGCTACTCTTCATCATGGCTGACTGGCTCCTAACAGTAACAGCCGGCTGAGCTGAGCCTGCCTGTGCTGGGGCATTGTGGCACAGAGAGAGAGCGGAGAGAAGGGGGGTGGATTGAAAAGAGCTGATAAGCAGGTTGACAGTAAGGCTCGTACGGGACAGATTCCAGCTTGGGAGGCCTGCCGCTGCCCAGGGCCTGCGCACATCCTCTGCTGCCTCTCAGTGCTGCTATTTCGGTCGCCGGCAGATCATGGTTACACTCGGCCTGGACGGACGCTGATAGCGCCTACAAATATGGTAAGTGCAGGGGAGTCGAAGCTGGACCTGGCTAAACCAGCTGAGGGGAAGCTAGCAGAGCTGGAACTAAGCTAGCCAAGCTGGGACGAAGCTAGCTGAGCTAAGCATCCTGCTGCACCGTTGCTGACAACAGCAAAGGCAAAAGGGTGAGGTACACCCATTAGACTGGTGAAGGTGCCTCTGTGATGGGACAGGGAGCGTCCCTTGCTTTGAATGCAGTGATTAGTGATTAGCGATTAGTGTGTGTGCCTTGCCTTGTTCGGCCAGGTATTTTTAGCTCTGACATAATGCCCCCTCTGCACTAGCCCAGGTCCAAGGGCTAGATAATTGAATACTCGGGTTTCACTCTGAACTGCAGAGAGAAATGGCAGTGGAAGAGGACGTGGAGTGCCTAGTGCCAGTAAGTGCTGATTTAAAATGTCTTCTAGAGAATGGCTAGGCTCAGCCCGCATGCCTCTAATGCGTCTGAATGGGGCTATATGAGCTGTTGGGGGGTTGGTGTTGTGTTTGTATGGTTGGTGTGGCAGTCTAGCATGGCAAGAGCGCATGAGGAACATGTGTTGGGTGGTGTTTACTGGAGTAAGGCATTGACTGCAACATGCTGTTGCAATGGCTGAATGGACAATCTGTTCAAATTGCTGGATCAGTGGACAGCTGGGCTTAGCATTACAAATATGCATTTCACATTTCTGTGAATGTAAATGTCTGATATTGGATAAAATGAGGCAAGTAACTGGATATTGGGGCTGTCATTCTATCAGAGTAGCTATCAGTTGTAATCACTGCATTTCGGTATCGTGTGGACTGAATTGTAGAACATTGAATTTGTATGTATTAATGGACAGTAAAGTCCAGCATGGTCTTTATTAAGAGGGCTTCTTTATATGTGACCATGTGTTGTGACTGGTGCTTGATATGACCTTCAGGAAACGTGCTTCACATACTCACAGATTCCGTGCGTCGAATAACCTCACAAAAGTGCAGAGATGCGTCTAATAGTTTGCTCGATTGGTAAATAATGAATGCAACCGTTTTTCTTGTACACGATTCATATTTTTGGCATTGTGACCAAATATGTTGTGCTTTATCATGTAGTGGCTGTTTGGCATAGTACAGAAGAAAAGAGTTAGCATTTCTAAAAGCATGTTCGCTATGGTTTTTTGTGCGGATCAGGCTACAGGAACTCGTATCCTACCACATTTAACAGCTGTCGTACATGATTAACATCCTCATGAGTAGCAGTATCCGATAGCAGTAGTAGTAGCATTGATGTTGGATTGTCCACATTAGATTTCATTCATTGCTAACCACATTAGCATTTTTGCATGAAGCATTACTTTAATGTCCCATGCAGCCAAGGGGACCTTAGAATGGATGTGTTTATCAAAGTAAGGCATGAAAAGAGGTTCCCAAGCCATGCTTTATCTACATATTCTGGTGGTAGGTTTGAGCGTGTGCAGACCACCAGGTCCAATCTTATCAGAGTGTGGTAAGATTGTGATTGTGTGGTTGCGTGGGTGATAAACAGTGGCATAATGTCAGTCAGCAGCCTTTTCACCTCTCTAAAGAGGCCTCCCCCAGATACCATAATTCCACAGAGCATGTGGTGATATAGCATGTGGTGAGATTCTCACAGTAGAGTGCAGATTCCAGGATCTGCTGACCCAGTGTGCTGGACCCAAGTATGTCACGATGAAGATGTTTGGGGCAAAACATTTTTGGTGTGCGCTTTTAACGAAAACTATCTGTCTGTGAAGTCTGCTCTTCTTACCCAGGAAAACACTTGGGTACACTTACAAAGTGTACTCAAAATATTAGCAAAGAGCTGATTTGTTGGTATATTTTCTTACTTAATTGAAAAGTAACAGTGAAAATGAAACGTTGAATGAAGGCAAGGTGTTAACATAGTTCTGACAGGTGGCGTATATATGGAGTGTGTGTGTGAGGGGCTTGGGGGTGTTAGTGTGAGCAGAACTGTAAGCCTCATGCTGTGCTTCTGCTAGCACCATTTGATATTGGACTGTGATAAAAAGCGGTAACTCCATTCAGCACTGGGCTCCAGGACAGGACATAACCTCACCCTCCTAATCATACTGCCAAAGCCACTGATTACAGCAATATGAAGTAGGAGTGGGCAATCTGACGATATGCTATCATGATTGTGGTAGTACATCATGGGTATCTTCAGTACTTCTAGAACACTGAGCAGCTGCATGTATCATAGAAAAAGACCAATTTTAGAGAGCCTGTAAGCCACAACAAGAAGTGTCTAGTAGCTGAATAAACTGCACAGTGATCAGACATCAGCTCCATTAGCTGACATCATCTTACTTAATTACTTCATTTTTACTGTTTGATTTTTTTCTCCTGTTCCTTCTTAAATGGTTTATTTAAAGTGAGAGTTGAATTTGCTGGCACATTTTAACTGTACTAATGTTGAAACAACGCTATCATTAATGCTGACAGTAAAAATATTTCCGTTGTTGTTTTTTTGTTTACTTTTTAAAAGTGACATCTAACCTAGAGTGAGTTAAAGACTTATGCTGTGTTCACATTTTTGCATTGAGAAATGACGAAATATGTCATTCTGCACCTCACAGTTTACGCGGTCAACGGCGGCATAAAGTCGCACAAACATTGGCATGTTGAGCGTGGTGCCAGTGAAAATGGATGATTATCAGAGGAGAGCTTTAGAGGTATAGATTGTTTGTTTACATTGGAGAAAGGCAAGAGGGTGCTCTGTACTTTTTATTTTTGTTGTATAATTCTGGGTTCGTCTGGAATTCAACAATGAGACATTTGGTGTCCATGTTCCCCCCAAAATATCAACATCCAGTTTATTCCACTGCTGTGGTCAACGGCAAAAGTTGGAAAAACTGAACTTTTGACGGATCCTTCGCTCACTGCATTGCTGCTTACGGTGTTTTCCATCACAGCTCCATTGAAAGCAATGGAATATCCAGTTTGGCTATGTGCGAATTGCAGCGTTAACCTGTGAAGGGCAGCACTTCACTTATAGTGTCGTACCTATGTGAACAGATGGCAACAGAGCGAGAACAATTATGACTAAAAAAAAAAGTATTTTCTCCTAACATGAAGGATACTTCTTTGTATGGTGAAATGGTTCTTCAGATTGATGGAGAGCCTTTTTGTAAAGGGTTCTATAAATAACTCCAAAAATAGGTTCTTCTATTGTTATAAGCTTGACATTGTAACATTAAAAGAACCATTTTTGGTGCTGAATAGAACCCTTTTCAAAAAGAAGTTCTATATAGAACCATATATAACACATTCTCTTATCATTTTATCATAATCTGAAGAACGGTTTCACCTTGCAAAGGACCCTTTAAGCATGCAAATGGTTCTTTAAGTATTTATGGTTCTATGTAGGACCATTGTCTTTACTAAAGAACCCTTGAAGAAGCAGCTTTTTTAAAAGTGTAGTCATAAACAGTGTGTGCAAGTCTGACTTAGCTTTCCACAGAAGCACATGGTTACCTTTGACCACGGGAAAAGAAAACATGCTGGTGTCAACTGTGAAGCAGCTGAACGGTCAGTAAACGTTAGTTTTCCCACCATGCCGGTGTTCGGGAAGCCAGTTCATTCTGTAAGTGATTTGTCAGAATGAGCTAAAGTTACCCTTACAGAAATCATTAAAGCTCATGTTACATTGCCAACATTGATCACTAGATATTCGAGGCTGTGTCAGTTTCTTTTAACTAGAAGTATTTAGTAGCCGCTTTTGGCAGCTTGTGCAAGCTAACTATAACTGGTTAATTAACTTTGAAGTACAGTTCATTTTGTAAACGTGGTTTTGACATAAAAAAAAAAATGCCATCTGCTCATCCTGGAAACCTACTCACACATAGCTCGCAATTAAGCAAGCTTATTAAAATGTTAGATTACTTAGTCTGCAGAGCTATAATGTTAATTGACATATTTATATCACTTATTTTTTGCTAATCCTTGCTGTCATTCAATATAATGAGCAGGCATAAACAAAACACAATGTTTTTCCTCAGTACCCCAGTTTGTCAGAACATTCCCAAACATTTTACTTTTATAGCTCTTCGCATTTACAGGCCACATTTAAGTTGATCAGTTGGTCTTTGGTCGATTAATTCTGAATAATCGACTTTCAAATGACTTTTTTACCGTTTTTTTCAGCTGTAGTCCATCCTGTTCCATCTTGTTTGCAAACCTCAAAAAACAAAAACCTAAATATCGTGATACGTCTTGTTACCTTACAGTGAATAAAAGGTACTATGCAGATTCATTTTTGGTCAACAAATAATATAAACATAACCTCAGATGTACAACCATGGTTTTAAGGTCTAATTGTGTGCCTTAAATAAGTTTTTTTATCTCTCAAGTGGCATGAGGGGTACGTTTTGTACCCTTTTTTTCTGAGAGTGTATTATGAAGGCCTTCAATTGCAGAATCTTCCACCCCCTTGTTCAGTCTTTGCCAAATAGAGTTCAAACTTTGACTTCACGTTTTTTCCAAGAGTTGTCTTTGTGCTCTGATGAGACTAGCACTGTGTTGCAAAAATAGGAGTTCTAGTTGTAATTTTCCAGGGGCAAACATGCCTGCGTTTTTTACAATACAATTTCTCATGTGTCCTGATGAGTTTCTCAGTGACACATCATCCAGCCTTCATGTAGTGCCAGGAAGTAGCATATATTGTTTTTCAGAATCTGTATGCAAACTGGGTAGCAGCCTGTTATTCATGAGTGAGGACTTAATTATAACGGAGAACTGAACAAATTGCACAATGTGTGCTGTAGTGTTTGCTAAATGTTATGGTGATTTTGGCAATTTGAGTAATCATATCACAGAATAATGCAGTGGCAAATGAGACTTTATCAGTCTACAGGTTTATGTACTCCTGACCAACCTCAGATGTTTTACATGAGTTTTGTGGTGATTCATGATCCAGCACAAATTTTCAGTTGGAATAACATAGGCCAGACTTCGTCAACAATTTGAAGCAATGCAGTCAAGAGTTTTGTAATTTGTAATCGGCTATTTATGCTGAACAGCAGTTATTTTCCACAGTTGTTAGTTTCTAAAGTGCTTCTGTGTTTCATTCATTGCGTTGAGGCATATGCATGTAAATAAAAGAAGCAGAAAAACATATTTATTGAGACCCGTTATGAGTTCTGATGACTGGTGCCATAACACCTCTAGAGGGCAGTGGTGTGCAAAGTTTGTTTATTTGAGCTTTATGTCTGTTGCCAGTTGGGAACTACTAGTAGTAATTGATGTATTGAAGCCATCAGCCAATTTACCCACTTTATGCTTCTAATTTAATAGCTGCATACAATGAACAACGACAATTAAACTGTTCATCGAAATTATTTATAATTAATAATTGATAGTTCATTTATTACGTAACTAAAATGTGATTGTGTATTGTGCAGCCATACTAATACCAACCATGTTTGTATTGAGCCTTGACTTATACGTCGTCAAATGGCTCAGGACGTTGGGAGTGAAATCAGTGGCCTGTGTGGGTGTATGTGACCGTTTGGCTGAGGAGGGTCAATGCTATGGATCCCAAGAGGAACAGAGAAAAAGCTCCTGAGCCACACAGACACGGAATGATTCAGAGAGAGAGAGAGAGAGAGAGAGAGTATATTGAGTATGATAGCTTCAAAGCAGAACTCCCACACACTGCAGAGGATTAACCTCCACTGAAGGAAGAGAAGGGACATTTTTATTATGTTGGAAGGAGAAGGATAGAGAAAAAGGAATGTTAATGTAAGGACGAGCCTAAGGAAAAGTGTAATGATGCAACAGAGTGACATGTATATCTGATGAATATATATTCATGGTAAAAATGGCGGTTTAAAGGTGGATAACTGAACTGAGCTTATTGAGATTGCAGCATTTTGATGCATGGTGCTGCATAGAGTTACTGAAAGTGCTGTGAATATCTTTTGTAGGACAGCTCATCTCATGAGTACTCAACTAAACTTGCTAGCAATGATAGGATAAGAGCTGTCTCAATTGGCTGATTAAATTCTGTAGCAACAAGTGCTGTCATGATTGGTTGAATAAACTTGCTAGCAATGATAGGATAAGGGCTGTCATGATTGGTTGATTAAACTTGCTAGCAACAATACGAAAGAACTGTCACGACTGGTTGAATAAACTTGCTAGCAACAATACGAAAGGGCTGTCACGATTGGTTGAATAAACTGGCTAGCAACGATAATATAAGGCTGTCACGATTGGTTGAATAAACTCGCTAGAAACAATAAGATAAGGGCTGTCACGATTGGTTGATTAAACTCACTAGCAACAATAAGATAAGGGCTGTCACAATTGGTTGATTAAACTCGCTAGCAACAATAAGATAAGGGCTGTCACGATTGGTTGATTAAACTCGCTAGCAACGATAAGATAAAGGCTGTCACGATTGGTTGAATAAACCCGCTAGCAACGATAAGATAAGGGCTGTCACGTTTGGTTGAATAAACTCGCTAGAAACAATAAGATAAGGGCTGTCACGATTGGTTGAATAAACTCACTAGAAACAATAAGATAAGGGCTGTCACGATTGGTTGAATAAACTCGCTAGCAGCAATAAGGGCTGTCACGATTGGTTGAATAAACTCGCTAGCAACGTTAAGATAAGGGCTGTCACGATTGGTTGAATAAACTTGCTAGCAACGTTAAGATAAGGGCTGTCATGATTGGTTGATTAAACTTGCTAGCAACGATACAAAAGGACTGTCACGATTAGTTAAATAAACTCGCTAGCAATAATAAGGGCGGTCATGATTGTTTAATAAACATGCTAGCAATGATAGGATAAGGGCTGTCATGATTGGTTGATTAAACTCGTTAGCATTAATACGATAAGGGCTGTCACAATTACCTGATTACTCTATTAGTGTACATGTGAATAGATAAATAAATAGAAATGGTATCCAAATGCATCAACAGTTATTACATGACCAGTTACTGAAAGTGTTGTAAATGCTTGTCATAGGACAACAAAACAGTAGGATATGGACTGTCACGATTACTCAATTAAACTTACTAGAAATAATAGGATAAGGGCAGTCACAAACAAAAACTAGAAAATTAAACACAATTAATTCTTTTAATCTTTTGACTACCCTAATAAATAGATATAAAAATCCTAATACAAGATGGCAGAAAATGACTGAAACCATGCTTTTTTAAGGCAGTGCTTTGCCTAATGTGTTCAATAATTAAATGTAGGTGTAGGTTGTTAAGTCAGTGCAGGCTCACTTGGTGCAGAGTGTGTGTTCATGTGTGTGTCTGGGTGTGTCTGAAAGCTTTCTTATGATACAGCACTGCAGCAACAGCACACTCCCCCCACCCTTGCTCTGTATGTGTGTGTGTCTGTGTGTGGATGCTGACTGGGCACAGACTGACCACACCTTTCATCAGCTACGCGCAGAATTGTATGAAATGTGAAACCATGCTAAAACTCCTGGATGCTTTGCATACAGCAATAAAATGCTGAAAATGTGTTTGAGGTTTGAACTTTAGGCTTTGAGCTCTAAATGCTACATACAAAAAAACTCACACACACACACGCTGAGCTTGCAGTTGTTAGCAGATCGGCACGCCTTTTACAGTGTGTGTGGGATGTTCATATGGACTGCTGCAGTCCTGTTTTTCATGCCTGTCATATTCACACACCCATACAGAGTCTCAGTGATAAATAGAGCATGCATCGCACACAAGAACAGTACCTGATGCTGTTACGATGTTAATCCTACTGATGTTGCTGCTGTTATGACATTAATTCTACTGATTCTAGTATGATTATAAGATTAAATCTGCTCATTTTGATGCTGTCATGAAAAGCACTACTGATTCACTTTATTTTATAGAATGCAGTACTATTTTTTATAAGTATTTGTGATATTTATTGCTATTATCATTTTGCTATACATTCTTTAATTACGTAATATATATATACCTTGAATTTAGACCCCAGTCCCAGTACGGATACCACTTCTTAGTGTAGAGTTTCCATGATCTAGCACACCTAATTCAGCTCAAATCTTGAGCTTATTGTCATCAGAAACTGTGCATAGAGAGTACTGTATAGATACAACCAGCATTTTTCTTGTTAGGGTTCTTCTCCATCTGCATCCTCCCTGTTGAAACAGTTGTAGAAATGTAGAAAGTGTCAGAAATAGTGGCAGTGTAAGTGATAAAGGACAAGCCAAGACAGCAAAATCTGTCTAGTCTGATCTATCCGGCAATCTATTGTGTCGTCTCATCCTAATGAAATGTCAGCATTTTTGTCCAAAGCCTGTGCTGGATTCTAGCTGCTGTCTCCAATCTGGTGTTGTTCCTGTCAGGACCCTTTTAAACTGCATTTTAGCCTTGGTGTTGAAAAAGGTCTTACTAGAGAAAAGGTCATTTGTAAAGAGGTTTTGGTAACAGGGTAACGGATGTTGTAGGACGTAAGTGAACGAGTGTTGGCACACAAAAAAAGTAACTGTTGACAGAACTCAAAACTTTTATGATGCATGATGCATTTAGATTTTTGAGTTTTCTCAACGGCTGCTTAAATTTGTCTGTTCATCCAACATTAGACTGCAAATGAACCTAAAATTATTTTAAAAGGAGAAAGTTAGCCTTACACATTACATTTATGGCCATTGACAGATGCACTTATTCGGCGTGATTACAGCCAAACCATGATACAGAGGTAATTAATGTAGGAATTTTGGGGCTCCGATAAGGGCTCTTAATTTCTCCCTGAGCAGAGAATCAAACCCAAGGCCGCTGGGTGGAGGGCAACAGTGGTACTCACTGCACCATACCAACTGCAAAAAAAGACAGAAATTTATTTTTTGAGCTCTTGTTAAAACATGGTGTGTGTTCAATAGAAATGACAGTGGTAAAATCAACCTTTTGGCCCTAGATTGGGTTGTATAGCATAGTGGATAACACATCAAACCTTCACCCAGCAGACTGCAATTTGCAAAAGTTGTCACAGGCAGATTGGTTCAGGTCACTCAGTTCAGGTATGGATTTTTTTGCAGAAAATGCTCCACGATCTGAATGCAGCTATGCTGAACGCATAAAAGTCACAGATGCGCTAGCAAACACGTTATTTCCAATGGATAAATAAAGATGCAGTTATTTTGCTGCACAGAGCTCAGAAGTCAGTACGCTGCAGCTTGCAGGGTCATGCAATGTTCAGATGTTTTCAACTTTTGAGCAATGTGCTTCGGCCAAGTCAGACTAGCCTTTTGTCCATGTTGGAGGGAACTAACAGACACACCAGCTGCTCTCCTACGGCCGTGCTGAGGCCGAAGGAAGATTTATGAGAGAGGCTGAAAACCAGCGACCTTCCATTGCCACTCGGTTAAACAGTGCAGGCAGAAGTTCGATAATGCTACTATTTGCAGCCAGATGTGACAGTGCAGTGACTGTGAGAAGGTCTGTAAGCATCCCTGGGAAAGACTCCTAATGCTACATTTATTATCTCTGTTACAATAAACTGGAAGTCATTCCGGATAGCAGTGTCAAATACAGTTCCATTTAAAAAAAAAGTTATTGAATCGGCATGTTGGAAGAACAAACAAATTTAAGTTGGTTAATCAAATAAACCTTAGTAAGACAAACTACAATAGCAGCTGTTGAGGAAACTCAAATGTCTTAATGCTTAATCATGTTAACTTGATAATGAGTTCTTCTAACAGTTTTTGTCTATAGTGCAGTTTAAATAAGCTAATAATAAAAAGTATTATCTTAACCATTACAGAACATAAATATAAATTAAACTGTACAAAAAAGAACCAGAATTAAATACTTTTAAATATTCTGTGCATAAATAAATGAACTTTATAAATTGATATTGGGCCAGAAAGGTACTATAGAGTGCAGTGGAATTCCCTCTACGACGTCCCAGAGTGTTCCGCTCTCAGCACTTCCCTCCTCATCACTGACATTTCTTCGTTCCTCTGCTTCCATCGCCTCTCTTATGTAAGCCTGCCACTTCTCTGGATATGGGCTGCCCACTTTATTATTAAATGTCAGCTAGCATAGTTAACAAGCACCGGAGGGGTTATCCTACAAAGCCTGGTGCGGTCCCTGTGCACTAGGACAGCCAAATTGCTTTAGTACTTTCCAGCCAATGAGATTGAATTGGAAGAGAAACTTGAAGAAAAGTCATAGTTTAATGTAAAGAAGATCCATGATAATATTAGCTGTGAATATATCTGCCCATCTCTGTATAATTTCTGCATCTTTTCTCTGTTACGTTAACAATCACAGGGATCTTATTATCAGTTAATCTAATTGTAAGTTATAAGCTGGATCAGGGTAGAACTCAAACTAACCTCTTTTTTTGTTTGTGAATTTGCACATTTTGCATGAGTTTGATTGCGAACTTGGTTGTGTGCCACACATTTTGCTTCTATACATTATAGAGGTCATGAAGTACATTCTTCCAGCCTTATTTGTATTTGGCTCATGGACAGTAGAGGAGTTTGCCTTATGTCTCTCTAAATGGGAATGTTTTCTGTGTTTTGCAGCCTGACACCAACGCCAGTTATCTCCGAGCAGCCCGGGCTGGAAACCTAGAGAAAGCCCTTGATTACCTGAAGTCTGGAGTCGACATCAACATCTGCAACCAGGTCAGTTATGCTCTCCTTACAGATGTAGTTTAGTGGCATAGTCAGGGGTTATAATGGTATTCCAGTGGTGGGTAAGCCCTGTGTTTTCATGGGTGTCAACAGTGTGATATCATACAAATGTGTTCAAAACTAATAGTCTACCTGTTTCTGCCTTTATGGCTTGATAAAGTCTAATTATTTATTTGTTCTGTGTCGAAATTGTGTCAAAATACCTTCTGATTCTCGTGACATGGGATGCCTGACCACTTTGAGCTGAATTTTTTTTACCACTCATGACACCCAGGGTGCTCCTTGGACAGTTTGGAGCTTGTTTGGCCAATTGAGTATCGCTATGCCCCTCACACTGCGCGTCAAACCACATCTGATAAAGCTAAAATTCGGCTCTGGTCTGAAATTCACTAAGCTATGACCAAGTCAGGCTTAAAAACTGGCTAAAAATATTAAAAAAAATAATATAACAATGCTTTCTAAAAATATAAAATATAACAAATCTATAATTACAATAATAACAATTACTAACATTTGTTTTGTTGCTTGTGGATGACTTTAGAATAAAAATAGGGCAAGATATAATTGTATATCGTATTATTTTTGTGTAACATAATGTGAGTTTGAAAGGGTTACATGCTTGGACGCTATGTGACATTATTGGTTTATCACTGTACACAACTAGCACTTGTGTAGTGTTTGAATAGTGCTACAGTATTCAACCAGAAGAAAAACACACTGCAAACTGTTTTATAGCAGTTACTGAGTAATTTGTAGTAGTTACTAAATAATTAAAAATGTTTTAAGATTAATAACTAAAAAATAGGCCTGCAATTTAAGATGTGTGAAACCTTTTTGAAACACTTTAAATAGTCTTGCAAAAAAACTTTGCTCTTGGATGCGATTAAAGGTACTTGGAACTTAAAACATATTCTCACATTTCATGTCTCTGTCTCTTTCTCTCTCGGCATGCAGAATGGCCTGAACGCTCTTCATCTCGCTTCCAAAGAGGGCCACGTGGAGGTAGTGGCACAGCTTATTAAATTGGGGGCCACTGTCGATGCAGCAACAAAGGTAGGCTCCACTTCACAACCTTATTGACTCAGGTGGCTGCTATCCTAAATCCTGTAGTCAGTGATAATCACACTCCCCATATATTACAATAGAGTCTTTATTACTGGAGAGAAATGTATTGAGCTCATTTGGCATTATAGGCATGGCTTTTTGCTGACTCAGCAGATTTCCTAGCTCAAGCTGCCTCCACCTGAGTTATGGATGATTATTAGAAAATCTGGAGTCTATTAATGTGAGCTAGTATGTGTGAGGAAAGCTTGACACTCAACAGTGGGAGTCGTTTCTCACCAAAACAATTTCCAACATAACGATTTTACTCAAACTGGCAGCCAAGACGGCAGCCAAAGTCATTTTTCAGTTTCTGTCATAATTTGAAAATCCCTATTGTCTTTTACAAGGTTTTGTTCCGACAACAGCGATATGCTTATTTGTCAATACGCAGTATCTTCTTGTCTGTAAAATGAACCTTTTGAATGCAGTGCTTTGATTACAATATGTAAAAAAAATGTGTGTAGTTATTGCTTTAGTTGTACTATCAATAAAACAGGTGATTAGATAGATAAATAGATAGATAGATAGATAGATATATAGATAGATAGATAGATACTTAACCATTCAGCTAAACAGCCAATTAAAAAAACACACCAATGCACACCTCAAAAACTACTCCATCCTGAAGTACAAACCTGTACAAGGTTGTAATGCTGACTGTTTCTCGGTCTTTTAGTGCATAAAACATGTGCTTGCAGTTCTGATGTCAGTAGCTGTTGCTTTTGTAATTTTGTATTATGTATTATATTATTTGGTTAAAGAAGAGGTTAGTTAGATTTCTGTTTGCACAAAAGAAACGCCAGTCCCTCACAGGGCTCAGTGTACATTGTAGAAAAAGAAAAGAAAATAGAGATAGGTTAGAGTAAGGTTTGACAGGAGATATTAAATTCACTGAATTCACAAGATACAGGAAACTTGACCCCAGATTTACAAAAGACATAGTCATTTCTGGTGTTTTTGCTTGTTTCTTTGTTTTTATATATTAAACATACATCAGAGTATTATTTCAGATAAGGTAATGGACAGAACTTACTAGACACTTAACTGTTAACATAGCATAGCATACATAGCAACATATCATACCTCTTGGCATAGCCCTGTATTCTGGATGGGCTTTTGTAGCTTCCACCCAGACTTTAAACTCATCACAGAGTGTTTATGATTGCTATTTATGTAATAGGAGCTGAAACTGTGCGAGCGGAAGCAGTGCGTGTTTGGCAGGGGTCAGTATGGACAGGAATGAAAACACTGGGCAACCGCTCCTGGCTGACAGGGCGCTAGCAGGTGTGGAGTGTGTTAGTCGTTCACTGATAGCCTCTAATGTCTTTCTGCCCACAGAAAGGAAACACTGCTCTGCACATAGCTTCCCTGGCCGGCCAGGCAGAGGTGGTCAAAGAGCTGGTGAACAATGGGGCCAATGTCAACGCACAGTCTCAGGTAAGACTAGCATCTGCTGTTTGAAACAAGCTGGAGGCCTATAGCTGTTTCCTGTAGACACTCATTTCTTCAATTAGGAAGTGCAATTGCTGTAAATGTGTTTCCTTTAATCCTTGGTGTTGGGGCGTCACACTGTCGTGTTGGGGGTCACACTGTGGTGTTGGGGGTCACACTGTATTTTTGAGGACCTTTTTTTCTATTCTTTTTAATAGGAGAGACACGCTTTAAAGACCTTTTTTTGTGCGATGGGCACTGTGAGTTTCATGCAGCCTTCCAGGCTGTCTCAAAGGGGCCTAGTAGTATAAGCAATAAGCAGCTTAATTTTGCCAGCAGCCCCACACTTGCTGGTCAAAGGAATAGTTTGCCGAAAATCTAATTAATGTGATTTATCTCTTACTCCAGATGCAGCCAATAAGACGAGACAGGTTTGATATCTGATGTGTGTCTGTTTCGTTTACACTGGGAGATGATAGGCTAATGTTGCTAAGGAGCAATGGACAAATTCATCTCCATAAACACATGCCTAAAAACGTCTCTCAACCCACTCAGGACGCATCCAGATCCTCATTTGTTTCGCACCGACAAATGAATTTGGTTTAGAGCACAGTGTGACCTACTTTAGTCTATAAAAACAAAAATAAACTTCTCTGCATAGGTGGATGGTGAGTAACTGGAACCACTTTTACCTCAATATGTGGATAAAGGTGTGGCTACACAAATGTGCCTTAGCAGAGAAGCTAAGCTACTGTATCTGGAAAATCAAAACAATGTCTGATTACAATTTTGGTGACTATGTTTTAATATGTTAGGACTCCTGTGAGGACACATCTCAGCTAGATTCTGCACCCACTAGTGACTTGCTGGACATACATGCAACACTTCATACGACAAGGATTGAGTTGGCAGGTGATGCCAAGGTGTAGTGTCTCTGCTGTGTGGAGTGGGAGCTACTGATGCCAGAGCACATACAAATTGACACTGAAGACTGTAACATGTTTTTTTTTTTTTATTATTTATTAAAACATTGAAACTGCATAAAAAACAATATTTTTGGAGCATATTAGCCACATAAGGCAGGGCAGTAGCTAAGTGAGCACAAAATGGACTGCGAAGGTGGAGACAAAGTAAACAAAGCATACCTCAAATTCACTGTAGACATTTACTTCAACAGCTGTAGATTTTACAATATCCCTTTGACCTTTATTGTAAATATCAGGCAAAAAAATGATCACTGCATACTTCTGCTTTTGCATTTGGAGATATTGTAGTTCATTGCCAAAAGCTACAGTTTGTATGTTTCTGCATCTGTATATCACCACCGATAGTGAATCATGTAACAGGACCTCTTTATGTTTACTGTTTATACAAAATGAAAAAAAATCATTGTTTCATTGTCAACTTTATTGTTCTTCGAGATGAAACTTCCAGCTAACTCTCTTACAGTTTACTTTTTCTCTGCCATTGCTGTCCGATTTGTGCTTAACTAAACTACTGATATGTCATATGCAGCTAACATGCTTGATATGCAGTTTGATTGTAGAAATAAATAAACACATCTTTTTTGAACCCTTAGCTATGCTACAAAACAAACAGGATACTTGGGTAGTGACGTTCTGATGTACAACGTCCCTTGCGGTCCAATTTGAAGACAAAGTAGCACTACTATGGATGATAATGTAGTTCCAATTTTGGCTTAAATGTTTATGCAGTTTTACAAATTGTCTTATTAAACCTATTTCTGTAGTTTTTTAGTAGATGTTTGAAGGAAACAAATTAAGTTTTTGGCATGTATTAACAGAGATGAGACTGGTAACAGTTCAGGTCTGGAGTTTGTTAGCAATGTTAGCCGAGCATCTCTCGTTGTCAACTAAAGAAGTACACATCAGATATCAGACATGTCTTGGCTGCATCTGGAATAACTGACAAATCATTATAATTTGATTTTTTGCCAAACTATTCCTTTAATAGTAGATGTCTATCTAAAAAAGTGTGTGTGAGAGCTTTTTACCTATACATATTGAACCGATAGCTAGCTAGCACTGCTGATTGATGCTTACGTCACTATTGTTACTTAGCAATAGGGTGATCAGTCAGAAAACTCAAAGCAAACCTCCAAGAAAATCAAGACTGCACAGTGTGCCTTGTGTTTTTTAACCTTTACAAGAAACGCAACACAGTTATTGGTGACAATTTTTTCGAAATGTTATAATGTTACATTAATTATTTCTCAATCATAGCTCATTAAAAACAAGTGGAGAAACTCTCTCAAAAGTGTGGATTCTATGGGAATACAGCCTGCCCACTTTTTTTAAATCATGTAAGATCATTTTTATGGGGTAGTACAATGGTTGTCAAAAAAGTGTATAGGTTATATGAGTAATTATACAGCGTGATTCAAAAAAGATTTCAGAATGATTTATTTCACTTGTAAATCATTAGAGAACAATGTATTAAACTGTAAATGGTTTAAGTGAGCATAAAGTTCCTTATGTAATTTTATAAGTGCTCAATATGAACCTCCTCCAGCTGTACAGACAACATCAACACCACAGTCAAATTCATCCCATACTCGATTGAGCATGTTGGGTGTCACTGTACTACGGCTGTTTCAATGCGATTTCGGAGATCGTCCAGTGTTGTTTGGAGTGGTGGCACATAAACAGAATCGTTAACGTCACACAGCATGAGATCTGGTGATGCTGGTGAGTTGGTACCAGCAACTAATGCTTTGAGCCGTTGTAGGTCCACTGCCATACTGACAGTCAGAAACTCTATGACCCCCTCTTTCAGTTGGTATGTGATTGGTTCCTAGGCACCTCACGGTTTTAAAAATATGGCACTTTAAAATCGGATTAATCTTTTTGAATCCACCTGCATTTTCCATTAAATTTCCCACACCAAAAAAACATATTGCATTGTTATTACAAGCTAAAACAGAGGGTGACTGTGTGAGTGAAAACACTGCACACAACCTGAGCTGTTTTTCAGTATCCTAAAAATATAGATATTTGACATTTAATTACAAAAATGCCTGAACAACTAAATATAATATTTTTTAGTTATTAGTGTGTCCACTCTTGATTATCTTTATTGCAGCTTCCATGTTTTTTCAGGACACTTGCTTTCAGTTTTTCAGAGAACTCTGCAGACACATTCAGTGATGTTGAGGTCTGGACTCTGGGATGGTCAGTCTACTGATTAGCAAACTTTCTACTTGCTTGTTTCCTTTTTTCAGTAATGACTTCTTGACAGCTACACATCCTTTCAGGCTCATAGTGTTGAGTTGTCTTCTCACTGTGGAAGAATGGACAGAAACTCCTGTAGATTAATTAGATCTGAAGTAAGAGTGGAGCTTGATTTTCTCCTCTCTCTCAAAGATGAAAGTTTTTAGTGCTGTGTATCTGATGAGGACAGTTTTGGTGGTCTACCAGGTCTTGCACAGTTGTTAAGAATCACAGTTTCGCTACAGCTTCTTTTTTGGAACCTGCTGTTTTTTTTACTTACTTTCTTATCATTTTACTTATATTCTTTTGAGTTTTCTCCACCTTAAACAAGTGAATTAGTTTATAACTAATTTCTTCAGAAATATCTCTAGAAAAATTAATAACTGTGTTAAAAAGTTTCTGCACACACAAGGGTTTTCTGAAGCCTAACAGGTAACACCATTAACTTTTATCAGATATCAGCATTACATAACTTGCTGTGTTTGTTTACCTAGTTTTATACATGAGAGCTGCAACTTTTATGTGGTGCTAGTAGAGATGGCATTTCAGTATCAATGGCTATTAGTATCAGGCTGACATCAGCAGGAAGTGCTCTATACTACAGGTTTCCATATCAGTATCATAAGTGGAAAAGTGGATTAGTGTCAACTCTAGGTGTTAGTATTGTATGTGCACTTTAACTTACAACAGGCAGAACAAAGCAGAAGACCCAAACTTGTTGACATAGAAATTAAATTCAATTTGATTTTGTGGCCTGAACTTCATCAATCATTGATCACACAGGTGAACCACAAATGCACACAAAACTACTACAAAATCACTCTGTGTAGCTAGTTAAGTAATTTGCAGGTTGATATTGCAAGCCAAACAATCAACTAACACAGACTCATTAATGTTTACACGCACACACACAGTCTTATCCAGCAGCTCAGTCGGCAGCCTCCATTCTGGATCGAATCTTATCACTAACTGCATAGCTACGTGGCTAGCATTGTTAATGGGCACTGGTTTGTGTGTGTGTGTGTGTGTGTGTGTGTGTGTGTGTGTGT
>JAILXH010053784.1:16981-38537 GCA_023558415.1 Piaractus mesopotamicus | reverse complement strand
TAAACCTTACAGCATGCCCCCTAAACCCTACACCATAAACCCTAAACCTTACAGCATGCCCCTAAACCCTACACCTTAAACCCTACAGAACAAACCCTAAACACTACACCATAAACCGTACCCCAATTTAAATTCGCTCTAAAGCACAAAACCCTAAACACTACACCATAGACCCTAAACCCTACAGAACAAACCATAAACACTACACTAAACTCGCCCTGAAGCCCACGCCAGTGTTTCAGACCTGTGAAACCCGGCACTTGAAGTGGAAAACTGACTTTCCTGATAAAAGTCTGCTTGGCAGCCTCAGTTCCTCACTAAGAGCTGCTAACGTTATTTTAGCAATCATCTAAAGTAGTTAGCTAATGCATTTTCTCTTTCTATTCATACACAATGATTCTGCGTTGAAAGTGTAAAGTTTTATTTTCTTCAGTGATCCTGTGCAGTGTGTCCCACCTGGAATGTAAGAAAGAGATTCAATCTGATCTCTGGTCTGGTCCGCTCACTAATGCCCCCTATCGGCGGAGACAGGCCTGTTGCTTAGAAACGCTGAAAACACTGATACTCCTGTGCTCAGGACATTCACTATCAGAGGAAGGAAACTTTACAGATAAAAGGCTCGAAGAGATAACTGTGTGAGGTAAGAAATTACAACCTATTTCTAAGAAATAAACAGCGCAGACACTGTTCATTTCTGAACGATCACGCTTAACAGAAACTAAAAGAGGTTCAGCTGTAAGTTAAGTTTGAGGAAGCTAATGCTGCTTCAGTCTGCCTATAGTTTCATTCTTGGACCAGATCTGATAACTTCATAGCCCAGATGTGCACAGTAACCATATGTAATTTATTGACAACACAAGTTTGCATCTTATACATGTATATTCACATGGCATTAATAGCCCTACTAAAAGAAGACCATTAGAAAGATCAGGATTAAAAACTAATGGTTTTGCTGTCTAATTGGGATTGGCTTAATGGTTACTATTAGAAACCACTATTTTCTGTAGGATACAGTTAGATTCCATTAGGAAACCATCAAATGTGTCTGGAATCAGGCCCAGAACACCTGGCAACCATTAAAAATCCTTTAAACTGCGAGATCAACCCATCAGGAAAACACAGAATACCATTAGTGACTTATTGGACTCCAAAACTAACAGAAACATTTGATGGTTTCTAAGATTTTTTTCCAGCAGGGAGTTTATAAGGTACTGATATACTGGTATTGTGCACTGATCTGATTGTTAACAATTTTAGCAGAATGTATCCACAACTTTGAAAATGTGAAGAGCTGTGATAATAGTACAAATGTAGTTAATCTCCATTTAAACAGAAAGGCCATTGCAATGGATGATTCTGTGATGCAGCAGCACCTGGTTCACTACAAACAGGCCACAGAGTCTGCACGAGAGGAGCTAGCAGCTCTCCAGACCAAACATCAAAGCCTCCATTCACAGGTCATCATTTTTTATTTGTATTTTGTCTGATAAACAGCAGATCCTCTCTGAAACAGCTCTACAGACAATGTCTATGTTTCACTTTAACAGCTGCTGGATGCTCGGTCAAAGATTTCATCTCAGGAGGCTTTGGTGCAGGACCTGAGAGAGGCGATCGACAAACACAAGGAGACAGAGGCCCGTCAGGCATCTCTCATCAGTTCCCTCAGAGAACGCATTCACAACACAGAACAAGAAATGGGCTTCATTGCCTCCTCTAAAAGCATTATGGATATGAAATTACAGGCACTTAGCAAGGAGAATGAAGAAATGAAAGAGAGAGCACAACAAATGGAGATCAAGTCAAAGTAAGCATTGGTTATTTACCTGCTTTGATAAGTCGTACATATTTACATTCTTGATTAAACTCTAAATAAGAAAAATATTGACTGTATTTTTTCTAGAGACTGTCTTAGTAATTGGAACAAGACAAAGCAAGAGGCAGGTGATTTACAGAGGAGGTATGAGGAGTTTGTATCTAGACTAGCCAGCAAACTCTCCTTTGATTTGGCTGAGAATGATAAACCCATGGAGACGATCATCTCTTTGGTGAGTGCGTGAGATATACTTTCAACACAAACATTTAATATTTTCCCTGTTACTAAATAATCTGCGTCTTAGGTTGGTCAAAGCTGCAAGGAGAGAGACAGACAGAGGACTCAGATAAGTGCATTAGAGGAGAATGTAAAATCTCACGAGGTGGAGTGTAAGGCCAGCAGGGAGACGGTGAGGAGACTAGTGGCTGATTTGGACCATGAACAGAAACTCTCAGCTGGCCGCACTAGTGACCTAAACTCAGTCAGACAGGTATACTCTCTTTATTTTATCTAACACAAAAGCCTTTAACATGTAAAATACAGCAAACAGGAATGTTACAGTTAAGATACAAGCAAACAGGGGGGGTAACTTGTCCTTACCTGTCCTCACAACAATTACAATTTTTAAAGAGTCAAATAACGAGAAATCTGCACTTATGGATCATAGTCTGCAAGGATTTGTTTCTCATATTTAGCTAAAAAGAACTACTGGCAAGCTCACAAATCAGGTCATTTCTCTTTATTCAATTCTTGCGACATTACTTGAAGTTGGCGCACTGGAGATTACTTATTTTGTTAGCCAGCAATTCTTTTTTGCTCATTTCAATTCTTTAAGAAATGATTAAGTGCTTCATGAAACATTTCTTCTTAATTCAATTTGATCATTTCAATATAATTAAAATAGACATATTTAAATATAGTATATTATAGATTGAAATATACACAAATGTAACTGGAGGAAGTTTTTACACAGTAGTGGATTTAAATAAAAAAAAAAATAGTCTGTTAGAATTTTTATTTTGGCCAAAAATAAATGAAAACAACACCCAGTACTGAATATCATTATTACCATTATTAACACAACTGATATTACAATCAGTTCTAACATTGCAAAGTCGAGTAGAATTACGACCTTAAGATCGATACATCAGTTTGTTTTTATATCCCAACAAAAACGAGTGTCTATTTTTGGTGCCTAATTAATGCACATGAGAACGATTTTGATATTTTGGTTGTTTTGATCCTTTTTCCTATTGCTTGTTGTGACTTTCAGGAACTTGATTGTGTGCTGTTGAAGAAGCAGAATTTGGAAAGAGAGAATCAGAGCCTGAAGAGCAAGCTGCAGGAGAGAGAGCTTGCCCTTGCTGCTGCTAAAGAAGATTCTGACAGCTCTGAGAAGCGTTCAGAGGATCTGGAGCGCAGGCTGCTCAGGAGCCAAAATGAAGCTCAGGCATCACACAGCCGCATGGAGGCCTTTCTGAAAGAGGTGGAGGTTCTGCTTGGGGTTCTGCCTGAAAGTGCTCTGCCTAAAGAGGAGCGCGTTCTGGAGAAGCTCAGAGAAGTCTCCAGAAGAGAGAAGAGCAGCAATGCGGTACTGTTAACACCTCAACAAGACGTTTTAAGATTTCCTACGCTCTTAAAAACGGTGCTTCTTCAAGGGTTCTTTAGTAAAGGGAATGGTTCCATTTAGTTCTATATAGAACCATTTAAATGTTTTTTTGCATGGTGAAATGGTTCTTCAGATTGATGGAGAACGTGTTGTATATGGTTCTAAATAGAACTTTTCTGAAAGTGGTTCTATATAGCACCAAAAACGGTTCTCCTGTTGTTCCAATGTCAAGCTTGAAGAACTCAAGGTTCTAAATAGAGCAATTCCTTTTACTAAAGAACCCTTGAAGAATCTTATTTAAGAATGTATGGTTTAGAAAAAAACTGCATGCCGTTGGTAAATCATCATGTCTTACATTGTGCAATAACAATACACTGTAAAAAATTCAACTTCAACCTTTCAATGACTTTTTATCAAGTTGATTGAGGAAAAGACCTTTAAAAATTCAGAGGAATGATAAAAAGTATTTAGAATTTATCTAAAGATAAAGTTTGGTAAACAATATCTAATACGTTCATTCCAGATTCCTCTACCAACTGTGTCAGCTGTGTGAATTTTTGCTTATAGCATATTAGATAGATTAAAATTATGTTTCCTAGCAAAGGCACAACAGAACACACCACCTTATGTTAGGCGTGACCATCTGCCTTTTTGCAACAATCTGAAGGCTGTCTTTACACCATGCAGAAGTTCAAAACCCCACAATGTACAAATATCAAAAGTCTCATTGCATCTTTGTCACACCAACAGCTGTACTTAGCACTGTGTCTGCATTAAACAGTTACAGCAGGCAGCTCTCATCAGTAGCATGATTAGACACTATAGGGAGGGTGAAAGCAGAAGGATCAAAGTGTGGAGGCCAACCTAATTTTACATTTTCCTGTGTTCCTACTGTTGTAATACATGCTGCAGTCTGTGAGAGAGCTGGAGGTCAGGCTGGCGGAGGTGTCGTGGGAGCTTGCCAGGCAGACAGAGCTGCTGAGAGCAGCAGAGCAGAGAGAAAAGCAGACCCAGTGCAGGGCTCACGAACTGGAGTCTGAACTCCTCACTGCAGGAGTCAGCAAGGATGGACTGAGTCATGACAAGCAACAGGTGAGCTGACATGGAATCACTCTGTCGCTCTTCTTTTTGATACATCGGAAGTGCTTGTTTTCTCACTAACTTGAAACAGTTTTTACATTTTGAGGCCCCCCTCAAACTGGAAAAGCACAGAACTACATACATCACATATTAGTTTCATACTTCGTAGTAATGCCTGAACAATAAGCCTGCATTATAAGCAGATGTGGGTAGTAACTAGTTACATTTCCTCTGTTGATGCACTTCAGTGCAGTTTTGATGGATTTATACTTTCCTGAGCATTTTCAGATGATGAGGTAATGATACTTTTAATTCTTCTGACGCGAGAAAAGGAATCTACCTTTTCATTAAGTTACATTAAAGTCATTCACACTTCAATTATTAGGGTTTTTTTGTTTTATACTTGCTTTGTGATTACGCCTCTGGCCCTGGTTGTTTATCACTTCATTCCTACTTTTATAAGTAGCAAAGCTTTTAGGCTACTCTTCCCACCAGTAAGTGTAGGTCTTTAATACTGAAGTGGAGTTTAGTAGTCCCCCATAGTCTTCAGATGTCCATTTTGTTATTTCTCATGCAGTACTTGAAGTTTCTGGAGAAGCTCTCTGAAAAAATGAAGATTGAACACATTGCCACTGACCTGGGCTTTGACATGAGACTTGAGGCCATACTGACACGTGCAGAACAACTGACCAGACAAGAGGGAACTGCTTTAGTGGAAACTAAAACTTTGGCCTACAGCCTTCAGAAAAAGGTTTGTTGGTTATGCCTAAGAGGATAAGAGTGGGCTTATACATGAATGGCTGAGATGTAGGTCCTGAGTTCTGACTGAGGTAATATCTGTTGTTACGGGTGCAGGTGAAGGAGCAGAAGGAGAGGTTGGAGAGTAAGGAACTGCACATGGAGCTGCTGAGGAGGAAGGTGGCCCAGCTAGACGAGGAGAAGAGGAGCCGCTCGGCTCTATCTGTGGAGCGGGACGATGCTACACTGGCCAACAGGAAGCTGCAAAAGAAGGTGGAACGGCTTCAGGCTGAGCTTAGTGTCGTGCGTTTCTCCAACACTGAGCTAAAAGCCCAGCTCGCTGACACCAATGAGCTCAAGGTAGAGGGAAGAAGAGCACAGGCTCACAGACCAAGCAGAGGCAGAGTGATTTAACCATATTTAAATGGAGATCAATTAATATGAAAAATTATTTACAATCTGCACTGAAAAAAGTGATGCACTTTATTTACTCAATTCAGATGTGTGAGTTTCTCAGTATTTTCTCATGAATGAAAAATATGACATAGCAGCATAGTTTTGTCTTTACTTTTGGCAGCAGTTGTGTTGATGTAGTATTTTATTTACTAGAAACTGTAGATATTTATGTCAATGCATTACTTTTTTCAATGTGTGGAAATTTAGTTACAACACTTATGTTAATGCACATACTACTATACTATAAACAAGCAATCAAAAGTTTGGAAACGCTTGCCATATTAACTTTTTTTTATATACAGTATTCACTTATACAAGGTGGATTTTAAAACGGCAAACTATTCACGAAAAGATGATGATTGATGGCACTTTTGAAATATGCTAATTTATGGATATTAACATCCTTTTTTGATTCTGCAGCTTTTTTAGTCATTTTAGTAAGTGAGTAACTACAGGGTACAAAGTATTAATAAAATATTAAATCATATAAGAGGAAAAACACCAATAACATTAAGACACTACCTAAAACACAGAAACTAGACTCTTTTATAATATTGTACAGCTCTGTTCATCATTCTGGAAACATCTACTTATCATTAAAGACCGATGAAGTTGCGCAGGACTAACATATTACAATGATTTTATCTTGAAAGCTGTGAATCCAAACTTTTGAAAGGTATTGTGCCTAATATTATGTGAAATGTAATAAGACTCATGCCACGTGAAATTGTACTGGACTCAAACTATACTGTGCCATATTTCAGAAAAAAATTTTTCAAACATGTAAAGTTCATAGTAGCTCAGGTTCTGCTGTGTTTGGTGCAACAAGATCAGAGTAATGGAACAGAAGCAGGCCATTCAAGAGCAGAGTAAGAGTCTGGGCACACTTGAGAAGAATAAGGCCAAAGTGGAGAAAAGACTCACCACAGTGAAGACAGAGTTACAGAATCAGGAGTGCAGAGCCAGAGATGAACTCCTGCAAGCACAGAGGCTGCTCCATAGCCAGGCCAGTGCCATGGCAGAGCTCGCCCACAGGGAGAAAAAGGTACAGTAACAGATGGCTATGCATTACAGCATTCCATTGGATTTCAGCACCACATAGGTGTGCCTCTCTTTCTGACTTTGTTTCAAAATAGATTCTGAAAATTAACCACTCACCTTGTTCTACATTACAGCTGCTAGACTTCTGTACTGTGGTGTCTCAGATGTTGGGAGTGGACATGCCAGCTTCTCTCCCCAGTAATGAGGTTATTAAAAGGTTGGAGGTTCTGATTCACTCCTGCCATCATCATTTCCCTCTGGCCTGCCACTGTGCAACGCCACATCATCCACACCTCATGGCCTCTGCCTGCTCCAGCCTTACAGCAGGCTCTCTAGGGCCTGAAGTACAGGCCCTGCCCGCACCCCCCATTACAGATATGCCCTGAGGGGGATTACCTTTAGTGCTAATGAGTGGTTAATAGATAATCAGCAGTACACCGTTATAAGGTATTTAATAGGCAATTATGTATATGTGAGGATTGAGATTGCTCATTATCAAGTCATGCTAAATCAGATCTGTTGTGGTGTACATTGTCAGGCATGTGCACCATGAGTCAAGGTCATCTTTTTATGTAGACTATTGGAATTAAAATGTTTCTACTGATCGAGATACATTTTAATAAAAGGTTACTGGGTTTAAAGTAGAGATGGGCAGTGTGACGATATTTACTGTTGTCATGATAATTTGCATCCATTTATGTCACAATATGCTTTTCCAAGCATATCATGGATATCGTCAGTAGAGAACACTGCAACAAACTGCATGTTTCGTTATAAAAGGCATAATTAATCTGTGAAACGTTTCATAAAAACGGATTTTACTCATAGTTCTTGATAGTATTTTTCAAATGTGGCACTTGTCCGTTATTGTTATATATTATGCATCAAGAAAATGTCTTGAAGTATCCTGATATTATGTTTGAGTAGTAAGGTCGGACTGGAGTTACATGACTGGAAATAAGCTACTAAAGTAAAGTTTTGATGGTTAAAAACTTTACTTTATTTTTGGTTTTTGGTTAAAAATGAACCAACTGTTGCTTAACTCTGTTCACACCAAATGAAGAATCCTCAAATATCAATGCCATTGAATTTAATTTTTGTTTGTATACTTTCGCATTATTACAAAAAATACCACTAAGCACATTATGTGTATACTGTCTTTGTTTTCAGTGCAAAGGTTTCTTAGGCCTTAGCAAACTGTACATGGATAAATATCATGATAGTGCTTTTCCATACAATACTGTATTTTTCATTACATGTAAGTTGATTATTACAGTAAGTTAGTTAAAATTAAGATCAGTCTTCAACAATGACAAATCCCATAAATCATAAACAACTTTAAAAGCAAAAGATTACCACATGCCAAAAATACATATAAAAAATAGTTGCAATATATAGTTTTAAATGTTATTTTACAAGTTTTCATTTGTTATAAGCAATTTCACGTTATATTCTCTGCATTAACTCAAATGTCAATACTTTTCATGATACAAAAAAACAAAAAAGAAACTTCAGGCCTGGTGACATGAATGACAACTGCTCAGTACCAATCTCCAGTTAACATCCAGTGTTATCTAGTTAAAAATACAGTTAAATATCTTTTTCTCCTTTTTTTGATATTGGAAGAACTTCATTAGTACCACTAGCAGCCCACCTGTCTTACAGTGTATAACTAAGAACCACCTGTCTTACAGTGTATTAGGTTTCAGTGCAATAAGCTTCTTTAGAACATCTACAGAGACATGAGCAGACTCAGCAGCTAGCTATACAAGGACACATTAATGATTGACTTTGGCTGCTAATGTAGTGGTACAAGTTAGTTGTCCAGAGCGCATCACTGAGGACTCTTTAATACAAACCCAGGCTCATATAGGTGGAGGCCCATTGGTGTAGCTGAGCATAGGGTGGAATGAGCGGGCAAAGTTATTAGACTGGGCACATTTGTAATCCTCTGCAGACATAGGCACCAGGCAGGCCAAGGCCACCAGCAGCAGCAGCAGGAGCTGCACAGGCAGTGAGGCCCAAAGGACTCGTTGGAGGAAGGTTCTGCACCAGGAGCGTGGCTCTCTCTCCTCAGAATGGGAGGAAACGGATCCAGCGGCGCTGGGAGACCTGCTCACATAAGGGACAGAACAGATCAGACAGCACATTCAAATACAACTTTTATTATGTTAGCTGGGCTACCTGCACTGAAAACAGTAACGCACTGAACTTGCATGACTCAAATATATATGCTGATATGAACAAAATGTATTACATTAACACAAATGTATCTTAATTGTGCTGATGTATTACATTTTATTCAAGCAGAAATGATATAAACATTTGAATCAAGTAAATGCATTAACTTTTACAGTGCATAGAGCTTTATCCCTTAGCACCACCTAAAAGTGTACAAAATTGTGTCCAATTTAAATGTTTTGGATTTCAGAGATTATTTAATATACTTTATAACTATTTTTTGTATTTAGTATTTTTTTGTATTTAGTATTCATACTTGCCTGATTAAATATAAGTCCATGCACCTTCATGTAGAATTCACTACTGCCTTTTTGTCTTACCGGATACATCGCTGTTACTTTTCATCAGAGGACACTTTAGCTGACATAGAGAGTTAGCTTGAGGGAAAGGCAAGCCTTGCTGGTATTAAGGGCAGAGAGGACCACCTCAAAAAAGTGTTCCTCTTGCCATACTGTTACAGAGCTATTACAATGCATGCCAAGAGGAGAGAGCGCTGCCCAGAAGCTGCTCTACTGGGGAAGCAGTTGAAGTGCCATATGTTGTTTCACTGCAAGAATTTGATCTAATCACTGAATTAAGGAAGAATTAATGTGCATTATTTACACCATATAGTATTTAGCAACTTTACAGCCATTTTCAGCATGTACAGCATTTTGCAGAAATCTGAAGTGGATCGTTGTTCAAAATCTCAGTCCAGCTTGTAAATCACTGCATAGCAAGACTGAGATGCTGAACAACAACTTCAAAAGGAGGCTTTACTTTTCATACCGTGCAGCTTGAACCTGCATTTTGGGACTCGACTGAATGCGGCTCTTTGTAAACTCAGTATTTGAGGACCTCCCTCTTCACATGCCCCAGTCACTGAGCCTTTTTTTTCTGAATTGTGATGACTGTTCACCACTCAGGTATGCTTAGACTGTATAAAATGTGCCCTCCTACACTCCACAAATGGAGACTTGAGAGGAGCAAACCACAGATGGCAGATTGGAGGGGGAAGAAGATGGTGGATTAGTTATTGAGAAGATGTGACACACAAGAAAGAGAGGAAGAGAGCTGGATAGACTGCTGCCAAGGCTTTGTTCATTGCAGACGCTTGCTGGCTATGCAGACGATGAAGGAGTTGCTCAGCAGCAAATAGCCAATATTAACTGTTTTTTTTTTTTTCAGCCACAAAGGATAAGCAGAAAACTCTGGAATATAACTGGAATAAGCTCCTAGAGCAGTATAAAGTCTTTCTCTGGTGCATGGCCTCCCACTCATGTTAGCTGTCTTAAACCCCTAGCCTAAGTGTCTAGAATCACAGAAGATGATGGAATCCATTGACATGAGCCTAAATCTTTGTTCTGTCACTGGCCTTCAAGTTGATACAGGTGATCTGGCTGGGCTGTGGGGCTTTAGTCAATGGCATGGCGCTTTGTAAAACTTGGGATCAACCCAGAATCAGTGATGCCAGCGTCTACAGTTAGGTCATGGGTTGAGTTCCATTATCTTCCGAGTGTTCTAGAAACCAGTAGACAGGTACCTGCGGTGTGGACTGCTCACAGAGGGTCCAGGCTGTGACAGACTACTTTTGCCCCGTGGCTGTTTGCAATGAACAGGGGGGTAAAAGAAAGAAAGAATGTTTCAGTCCAGGCAAATAAAGACAAAGCTACCGATGAAAGAAACCCAAAAAGAAGACAGCAACAGAATCAAATGGGGGGGTGATAAGAATTCTGTGGAGATAAAGAAACTGGTTCTTCAAAGCAAATTGTAGCAAAAAATCCGCCTCAATTTCTAAGAGGAATGTATAACATAAATTCATTATGAACTCAAATATTTTTAAGCTTTCATATTCCATACATTTTATATCTCATCACATGCTCATCACATGGAGCTCCTACATGATCAGATTTGACCAGCTTTGGGTATAAAAACATTAGAACCAGTATTCTTTGGATATTACAGGTGTAGGAATCTAGAGGGACTATGAACAGAGGGAAAATGTGCTGAAAAACTAAACAAAGTGAAACATGGGGTGTGGTTTACATCAGATGAGAAACTCACTTGAACAGAGGTGTAAAATGGGATTGAATCAATCAAAGGTAGGTGAACACAATAAGAGGAATCAAATCTCAAGTGCTAAACTGCTTTTAGCTCTGAAGGAGGAGGGCATGCGGGATGGGCATGTAGACTGGTCTGAATCTGGAGGGGCACTGAGCAAATATACTGAGGTGTCAAGCGTGCCTGTAGGCCAGGTTCCAGGGACATTGGGGCAAAAGTGAAAAACTATCGCCTTAACGTGACAAAACACTTCCATCCTTGCAAAGCCCCACAGAACATTAGGTTGATTGGTTACCGATCGCTGGCGACTTGGAGTACTCCTTCCAGACACAGGACTCAGAGAACCAGACGTGTCCAGTTCATCAGCAGATGACCAAGATGACAGATCCTGAAAAAAGATAAATAAGAAAGAAGGTAAGAATGAGTTTTATATTACACAACCTTAACCTAAACCCTGATTACAGGAGCAAGCTGCAAGGTCTCCCTGACTTGCCACTGCCACGCCCATCTCCTAACCATGTGGTCATGTTTTTATGTTGGTCCCCCTGCCTCTTCTTTTATTTCCTCCCTAGTCCTGCCTTGTCATTAGTGTGCCCACCTGTTGTTACCCCTACTTTCCCAGCTGCTTTTAGTCTAGTCTTGTTTCAGCCTTCCTTTGTCTAGTCCAAAGGGTTGGCAACATGCGGCTCTTCTACTGCCCTCTTGTGACTCCACAACAGAATTAGATTTTTAGGTAAAAATAAAATAATCCTCCTTTACAGTAAAATAAAGCTCTGCTGATCATTCTAACACAGTTTAGACAATAAATGCTCTTAAACGCTGGAGTTAATGTATAACTGTTTATTCACCCTTCAATCCTGAAGATTGGCGCACAGACTGCTGGTCACCATAGCAACGCAAATAACAGTCTCGCCTAGCTAGTGTCCAATGAAAAGGCAAAAAAAAAGACAGATCGATAATTTGGAGACGAATGGACTTTTTTGCATTTATAAGCACTCAACTGTTTTCCTGATACGTTTAATCTGCAACGGGATACTGTCAACCACTAAAAAGTCCCGAGGCTGAAGTCAGCTTCTCATTCGCCAGCTTCTTGTTGAGATTTTCCTGTTCCTTTTCAAATGGTGCAACAATTAGCTACATAGTTAGATACATTCTGGCACCTCAGGCACCATTTAAAAATTTAACAATAAGCTGGTGAATGAGAAGCTGACTTCAGCCCCGTAAAAGGTCGAATGCTAAGAGACATTTTACAAGAAACTATTCTACTTTTGCGGCAGCTACAGCTGAGCTAAAGCTTAAAGCAGAGCAAAGTAAGTCTGAATTTTTGTTTATATTTTTTAGCCTATACTTGGACATTAGCACATACTGAGACATATTTACAGCCAAGATGATGAAATGTTACTTCAATAAAGTGTGGCTCCCAATGAGGGTGACAAAATGGCTCTTCTTAACATTTGGGTTGCCGACCCCAGTCTAGTTTTAGGTCTTTCTTGGTGTTTTTGCTTGCTGGTTATTTACTTTGTCACAGTTTTTCCTTTCACAGTCTTGTTACAGTTTTTGGTTTATGTTCTTGTGTTCCATGCTGTGTTTTAATCTACATTGTGTTTGTTTGTACCTTTTAATAAACTTAGTCTTTCGTGGACAGATATAAGTCCAGGGCTGGTTCTTAAATTACCTTTTTGGTCCACTACAGATTTTACTAGATTCTACAGATTGATATATAAGTTTATTCTTCACAGAACAAGTAATAAATAAAAGAATCATACAGAATTAAATTTAGATTTCAGTATGTAAAAATTCTGAGATATTACTATGATTATAGCTTGAAACACATGTATTTAGAACTTTATGACGTGATGGTACTGGTTCCTCATTATTAATTCCATTGTCTAATATTTCACTAGCCTAGTTCATGTACTGACCTGCTGACTGCTGGTAATATCCAGGGTCTTCTCCAGCTCTCGGATGTCTCGTGTCACCTCTTTCAGCAGCAGCTTAAGTCGGTTCCCTATGACATGCACCTTCTCCTTGGCCTCCAGGCAGTCACTGCCTTCTGAGTGGACCAGCAGCTGCAGAGACATGTCCTGCAAGGAGGCCACCTTCAGCTGGGAGTCAAGCAGCTCCCGACGAATTTGCTGGAAAGACAAATCAGCAGTAACCCACAGCCAGTCTTCAGTTTGTCCTGAATTAGATTTACAAGAACACATAATACGCACATCAAAATTGAAAAATGAACGAGCCGTACTGTGAGGGTTTTGTGATGCTCCTGCAGGGTGTCAGCGTCCTGACTGTGATCGATAGGTACAATTTCATTCCTCCTGCGGTCAATATTCTCCAGCCACAGCAATAGACCATGACTCATTTCATGGAAGTCCTGTAGGATAAGTGGGTACAGAATCCACTGTCAATTTTGAACAACTTGATAATGTCCCTTTAAAAGAGCTATCATTGGCAACAACAACAGCATGTTATTATATTCTAATTATTTCTAATTCCAACTAATAGGTATATTAACAATTTCTCACTTATAGCTCATTAAAATAAGCAGAAAATTCTGCTGAAAATTTGACACCACATTTGTGTTTGTAAACAAAACCAGAAATGTTTTATTATTTGAATTAGATGAAAAGTTTTGTCATGTCATTATTAGTGTCTGACATCAAAACCAATGCAATTCATCATGTACCTAACTATGCAATCAACTATGTAATCATGAATTAAAAGTAGTACAGCAAAATAACAGTAATAACAGTTTCATACCTCCAGTAAGAAAAACTTCCACTGCTCCTATTAAAATCATGTTTTTATATATGTTGTGATAGAGCTTGTTGAAATATCCTGTAAGTCTGCAACAACAGCTGACAAACTTGCCTGGCACTGCATTAATGCATATTGCAGAGAGCTCCTCCACTCATCCAGAGAGCTGGTCAGCCGCTCCCAGCGGTTATTCATTTCCTTCAGTCGGCCCTGCAGCTCCCGTGACTCATCACTGTCCGACTGTACAAACTCAGAACTGCACAAGTTTATGGACAGCACTATGGCCTTCCGCTTATCCACAGCCTTCTGCAGCTCCTGGACAGTAAGGTAAAACTCGGTTACTGAGAGCATACTGGAAGATCAACGAGATGCTTGAGGTCTCTTTTGTTAATCATGTCTAAGATTATTAAAAATGAGGAAAAGGTGTAACATAACGTAGCTGTGTTACTGTGTGATATAAACTGTCGTTTCCAGCAGAGCAGTCTCACCTGAGGCAGAGCATGGCTCACCTTGAGTTTCTTGATGCGCAGCTCGATGGTCTGTATGTCTGTGCTGACGTCCAGCGTCCGCTGTTGCTCCAGCTCCTCCTCAGCCTGATTGAGCCAGCTCCATATGCTGTTCAAGTCTGAGTTGAACTGCTGCCACTGCTGCAGGTTCTGCTTCATGCGCAACTCTTTACTGAGAGCCTGAGCCTGCAGTAGCTCCCAGCGCTCAATCACACCTGCAGGGCATAGACAGAAAGGAACAGCTTACAGCACAGGCCACAAACCAGAAATGAAAGTAGATGAACGGGTGCACAGAAGACTGTACAACACTATACAATACTATACCCAGAAAGCAGTTGAATATTACTGATTAGGCATAATGTTAAATCATCTTAAATCCTTAAATCTTAAGCAAATAATTGATAAATAAAATACAAGCATTTCTTCAGAGACAATGGTATGTTATAGCCTTTTATGAGTACCTGAGGTCTGTGATTCTGAGTTGTTGGGGTTCACAAAGCCTGCCAGCTTGTCTTCTGCATCCTTCAGCTCATAACCGACCCTCTTCACTGTGTCAATACTGCCACGGCACTCCCCAAGCAACCGCATCTGCACAAGCCAGACAAATAACTCATCCACTTCGGTAAGAGAATTAAAGACAAAGTTTAGATAAGGTAAGGTGGGTAGTGACAGACCCAGTCAGCGATCTAGATAATCTTACTGTGGTTTATGACCACTTTCAAGAACCTGTAGCTACATTTCTTAGACTCTGCACTCTTTGCTAGAGACCCTGAAGGACTCACATAACCCATGTAGGAGGCATCCAGCTCAGGGCCAGTGGGCGTGCGGCTGCGGATGATGTTCTCGGTCTGCTGAAGGTGGAAGCGGCTGGTGTCCAGGGCTTTGGCCAATTGCCTAAAGTGAGTCTCCAGAGATCCTGCTTCCCCTGCAAAGACACAAAACAGTTACTATCTGAGTCTAAAAGGTATCTGATTTGGCACTGGGCAGTAAAAGCCCACTGAAGCCTCTACTGATCCTTTCAAAAGAACTGTGCATTACTTTCACTGCTGCAAGTCATGCTTTGTGAGTTACATGGAGGAGACACCTAATCTCCAACAGAAGTCACATAAATGTTTATGGGCATTATTCAGAACAGTTCACCACCAAAGCAAATTTTTCCTTTGGAAATCTCTTGAAATTCCATATTTAGATTCGTTGTCTGGTTACTCCTACCTGATTGTTTCTAAATTTGAAGTTACTTTAGTTGCAATGCATTGTGAATAATACCCAGGTATTAAAATACAAAAACACACAATAAAAAAGAAAAACACCCTTAGAAAACAGAAGGCTCAGTGCTCTCTGTTACCAGTTACTAATGCAAAATGTAGTCAACTCAATATAAGCATCAGTCTACTCTAATTACAAACTACAGCACTACATGCATTAGACAGAAGTGTGTAAAGCAACCCAGAACAAAATAAGTAAAGGAGGTTAGAAACTGCTGCAGGTAACGGCAGTGACTAGATTCTGTGCCAGCTGGTGAGTAGAAACTGAAAATAATCAGAGTCCCAAGCAGCAGGCTGTAAGTGAATCTCTCATTTGAAGGGGGTTATGTGCCTCAGCATTACGGCATGCTGTGGCTACTAGTGCCTACCAGATGTGGACCTCAGTGTTTGCTCTGTTAGTTTTACATATGCCTCAGGGCTCTCTGGAATCTCTACATCTGGAAAGAGACATATACAATGCAATACATACAGTATAGTTTTGGTGGCATATCTTAAAATGTTCATTTTAAGGTAGCCTCATTTTTTGTATATCTGACACAAACCATTTCTGAAAATCTACCTACACTGGAGAACTGGTTTTACTACCATCCCTATCTCCAGCTATCCAGCAGCCACAATTATGAATCTCTGCAACTAGCATGCCAGTTCTTGTATTTTAAAACGATAGTTTGATAAAAATTACAATCTGAAATTTTCCCTTTACCCCAAATGTAGTAGTTAAAACCACATAAGCATATCTATTTTTGTTTATTTGGTACTGCTTAACAATTTGGCTAGGACAGTCTAAAGCAGCTGTGTGATGCTAACTAGCTGTATAAGCTGAAATTACTTACTAGCTACATTTGCCTCGTAGCTAGACCAAAAAAAAAACAACGTCATATGCCAAACATGCCTTCGTTGATCCGCTACAGCTGGAATAAGGGGAAAATACTGTAAATTACATTTTTTGCTATCACTTTGAGTATTACACAGTATTACACCTTAAACACATTTGTTGAAAGGCTTTTGTGACTGCAGGCTACGGCAGAAGTACTGACCTGAGAGTGCAGAAGCTGACCCCTGAAGGTAAGCTCCATCCTCCCCCTCTTCTCCATGCTCTGAAGCCAGAGCCCTGCTGGCACTTTCCAAGCCACGACTCAGGTCGTAGTCATGGTCCCACTCCAGGGGGATGGAGTCCACGCTGGCTGGGGTGTCTCGACCCGAGCGTTCTGTCCGCAGCGGGGCAGCCAGGGAGGCAGAGCGGCTGGAGGAGGGCAGCGGAGAGAGCAGAGCGTCTCCTAGACGCTCACTCCACGGAAGGCTGGACACATCACCCGGCTCGTCTAAATCAAACTCCCGATCCGAGTAGGAAACATCTTGCTCATCGTCTGTGAGCTGCAATACAAATGAGATACATCTTTCTAAAAGATATGATTCAAGATAAAGTGAAAACTAGAAATTTTGTCACCAATATTGATTTTAAAGAGTTAAAAATTCTAACAACCAATAATATCAGCTTACAGAGTTGTATATGGTCAACAATGAATCAGATATGCTGATGATTAAAAAAGTATGGTGTTTTTTTACATATGGTTTTCAAGTTGTGAACTCAAAAAGAAGGGTTGTGAAAATACAAACTGCACTCATCAAATCTGAATATCTATTGTTAATCTAGTGACAACAGTTCATGAATTCTGTCACTTTAGGGTCATTTGAAAATGCTGTATATTGGTCAAGAAATCATGTATTAGTTGGGCCCTTGTAAAAACCGCTGAAGACACAACAAACTAAAACAAAACCCAACCACACAAGAGAATTAAGTTTTTAGCTGTACCGGTAGGCGGATGAGTTTCTTATAGTAGCGTTCCACTCGTCCAAACACCTCCTGGCAGTAGCGCTGGAGCTCCTCTAGCTCCTCTTCAATGACAGCAGCATCCAGAGGTTCACTTTTCTCTATTAGGGCCTCACCTTGGTGGAAAATGTGCTCAATCTTGGCTGTATTCAAAGAGATCTCTTGCTGGAATGCCTGCACAGGTGAAAACAAAGACAGCGCAGGTAAGATCAATGTTTTCATAATAACTATTCCATGCAGATGATGACTGAACAGAGGCTCACCCTAAGTTGTTTGATTTTGGCCTGGACATCACACTCAGAGAAATGCTCAATGTTAGTCAGCTGGAGGTCCATCTCAGTCAGCCACACTAGTATGCTGTCCCGAGCTGTCTCGAACTCCTCCCTTTGGCTAATAAAATGCTGCAGAACAAATTAGAAATCAAAAAATGAAATAAATTTACAAATTAAAGTGCAGCTCTAAGACATTTAAAATTGAATTCCTCAATATTATGCTAACATTCAACTTAAAATATGATATTTACAATAATATTTAAATGTTATTGTGTTGTATGAAACAGAATTATTAATTATGTATAAATAAAACCTATAGATCATGGGTTCCCACCTAAAAAGACGCAATAGTTATGTTTACCTTGAGGCGGCGAAGAATAGAGGCCACTCGTCTTTGCAGGTTATCCCAGCGCTGGTTTCCGTCGTGGGCCATCTCCCGCAGTCGACAGGCTGTATCAGTGCGGTTCTCACGGGCCAGCCGTCTGTACTGCTTATTGATCAGCTCCAGCTGGGTAAGGCTCTCATGCACCTGCCGCTGGAAGGCCTATTAAAGAGAGTGGTGTTATTATTAAACCTGTATCATAAATATGTCTGAATGCCCTTAGTTAATGAAGACCGTGGAACAAGGGCATAATAAAATTAAAACAGAATATTGGTCTGAGTCACACCTCAAACTTCTTTAGCTCCTCTTTGGCCACTGTGTACAGCACACCAGAGGAGTTTGGCAAGGCAGCTGTCCTCTCTGACATTGTTAGCCACTCATCAAAGCGAGAGAAGTCATCAAGAAACTTCTGCCAGAGTCGCCATGTTTCCTCAATCCTATGAGAAAGAAAGAAAAAAAAAATAAAATAAAATGTATTAACCACTTAAGCTTCTTTGTGTACCCACATTCTAAGGTTTAATATTCAGGCACTACATGCAAAATAGGGAAAAATGGCTGAGCTTTTATTAAAGTTTATGGTTGTACATGCTACCCTGTCACTGCTAAAGCAGCTAATTCCTGATAGGCCTGTGATAAACTCAACAAGATGTCGAAATATAATTAATTTGAAAAGTGCATATCCTGAAGAAAATGCAGGATGACTGTGTAGCTAAAGTATTTGCTAGACGGTCGCTAAGATACTCCAGGCAATTGAAAGTGTGTTGCTAGTTGTTTTCTATGGTATTATGGATAGTTGCTTGGTCGCTGCTAAACAGTTGCTATGATATTCCAGGTAGTTGCTATGTTTTTCATATGAAGAGAGCTCTCAGGTTCAGCAGTCGTACTTCAGCCTTCTCTCCATGGACATAGCGCAGATGCTCCTCCAGCGGCGGTCCAGGGTGCGTGTGGCCTGTTGGATGGAGTCACACTCAGTATCTGTGGCACAGGCATCGCAGTCATGCAGCAGTACCTCACACAGGTTCAGCACAGAAGCCACACCTGTGCTGTGCTTCTCTATGTCCCTCTGCAGCTCCTAAATAGACAACACGTAGAATATGATATAAGAGAGTATGTTATCAGTATCTCCTCAGGAGGATGGCAGGTGTGTGTGTGTGTGTGTGTGTGCAAGAATCCATGTGTACGCACTTGTTGCAGGTCTAGTTTCCTCTGGATCTCCTGAAAGTCGCAGGTATCATACACAATCGGACGCGACAGTTCAGTCTCAATGTGGGCCAGCCAGGAGCGCAGACTGCTCATGTTCTTATCCAGCTGCTGCACAGCCACCAGCGTCTCCCTCAGCTTCTTCGCCCTGATAACACAGAGGAGCATTAAGCACAGGTATGTTGCACCATGCGACACCACTACAAGAGTTTAATCTTCAAAGGTCAGAGATATCAGCAGTAATTAGGCTGGTCATAATTGTGAAATGTTAGCTTGTGATTAATTGTCATATAAATAAGTGTCATTTAAGCACAAGCCTTAAATCATCAATAAAGTTGACTAGGTATCTTGCTTCACAGCCGTCAATTTTAATAGCATCCAACTGATGACAGACATAGCTTGAGCTCAGATAAATGACTTACAGTTTCACTCTAATGGTGTTACGGTACCAGTGAGGGGTTAAAACTTTTGTTGTTTTTGTAAACCCACGACACGTCTTAATAAATCTGTTTTCTGATTTCTTTATTTACATGTATTTGCCTCAGTCCAACAGATAAAAATGTACCCAATTCACATTCTGTTTGTTGCAATGCAAACATAGGACCATGAAAGCTAAAAAATTTAGAAAATAACTGCAGTCAGCTTTAAATATTTTAAAGTTTATTTGTTTTTTGCAGCTCACTAAAAGTGAAATTTTGTTAAAAGTGCAGATTTTAAACTTTCAATCAATACTACAGTTGTGTTTACAAGTAGAAGAGAAGGCATTATATTGTATTTTGGCTTTGATGAAAAGCTCTGGTGCGTAGTATTGTTTTGCAGAAAAAAAATATATTGCTTTTGGCGTTAAGACAAATGGTAAAAAGTCTGATGTGAACACTAGAACTTGTTGATACAGAAAATAAAAGTAATCACTATATAAATAATAATGTAAATGTAATGTAAATCAAATGTACAGCAAAACAACAATAACTGCAGACATCTAATGGTTAACGGTTCTTCTGCTGTAGACATCCGACTACTTTGAAGAAGCATGAGAAATACAGATCAGAGCCAACCACAAGTACACCCACACACTGAAGGCTAAGAGAGGCCTCTGTTGTTACCTTGCACTGATGAGGTCGACGAGGTGTTGCCAGCGCTCACTGACTTTGCTGAGTTTGTGCTCTATCTCGGAGGCTTTGCTCTCATGGCTAGCCCTGACCAAACGCTCCCCCATCTGCTGCAGCTGCTGCTTATCCTCCTGTGCCACCGCTAGCTCCTCCTGATAGTCCTAAGGGGAAAAACACATAGAGACAAAAAGAAGGCAACACTGTTAGCACTGTTAGTAGCTGGGACTGTGCCAAGGCAATAAACTGTGATCACAAGCAGATAGCTGAAAGCAGATAGTGACAGATAACAGTAACAGTAACAGCTTCTTTACTAGGTGTGAGTTCTGGCCTTGTAACTGTATCACTGCTGTTTTTGCTACAAAGAAAATTAATACCATTTTTTTAATATGCCAAAGATTCTTTTAGCCTACCTTTCTGAGTTTCTCAATCATCTCTTCAATGCTGATGTCGCCATTCTGGGAGACCTTGCTCTCCATGTGAGTGAGCCACTCACATAGCTCTTTGTATTTCTCATTAAAGATGGCCCACTCATTCAGCTTCTCACTCACCTGCTGCCTGCGCAGAGATAACTGCACACAGAGACACAAAAATAAAGGCATTCTACATAAGCAGTACAGCCTGTACACTAATAAAACCAATGTGAGGCCGGCTTCTTCAGTGACATATTATTTCTGCATTACCGTCCAATATACATACTTACGCCATTGGCAGCAAAGAAGCAAATTAAATCAGAAAAAGCAGGTACCGAAAGATTTGAGTCCAAATGTACTCGTAATTGTGTAAGAAAAAGTAAAGACGGCACTGAATCATTACCTGCTTTCGCCATGATATGAAAAGCTTGCACACACCCTGTGGTCTACAGACTCACGCACAGGATGCCACGCAGGCAAACTGACAGGAAAGTCTTCTGCTTTGCATATGAGTTTCAGTCTCAAAACTAACTGCTCTTCTAAACACAACCTCCACAATATTTAAGCCCAAACTTGATGGCTGCATTCGACTCACACAAGACAGAGGCATTGTGTCTCCAGTGACGACACATTTCAGGAAAATCAAAGCTTCTCTACATCTCCTTTCAGTAACTTTGCAATAATAAATATACAACACAGTTAACGCTGATAAACAGGTCACAAGTATTGTGCAACAGCACCACCAACTGACAACTCAGATTGTCAGACCGTCACAGTCTTTTGATATCTAAAATCATTTATACGTT
>JAILXH010053784.1:5261-16570 GCA_023558415.1 Piaractus mesopotamicus | reverse complement strand
TATATATATATATATATAAAAACAGAAATCATTTTTATTTTAGCTTTTCTCTAGATGCAATTCACTGCCCATTTTATTATTTATAATTATATTTTGATTTATTTATATTATATAAATACCCCGTTTTGCTCATTCCATTATTATTATTATTATTATTGTTTTACTATTTATTTTTATAGTTTATTTCTTCCCTTGGTAAATATTTTTGTTCTTCTCTTATACAGTTTTTTATTCATCTCTTTCTTTGTAAAGCACTTGTAACTGCGTTTTAATGTATGTCAAATTTATTGTTATTCTTATAGAATTTCTTGCATAAGGGAGGCATGTCTGTTTTGTACCTGGTGGCAGATCTCCTCCCACTGGCGATGTAGCAGTTCAATGCGTTCCTGCAGCACACACAGATCCTCAGGGCTAATGTAGCTGGAGAGAGACTCTCTCAGCACAGTCAGATGAGCCAAGTCCTCTGTCCAGCCATCAAAAGTACTCTCAAGGTCCTGCATTTAAGGGAACAACAGGAATATTATGGATATATTTACTACAAAGCAATGCATAATGTATTTTGCAAAATGTTACGTTTCTGCAAAGAGTGTTTAAGCATTTGATATAGTAATTCCCCTGTCACTGTCAGTATTACTCAAAACGTCCTTGTCTCATTAGATCATAACTGGGTTCTGTTTCCATGGTCGCATCAAATATCCTAGCACTTCTACCATTCTCACTGTGGTCAGTGTCAAGATATGCCAGAATATTGTAATACAGTTTCAACACCTGCTTAAATTTCCATCTAACTTCAATCCATTTAGAGATTAGATACTAAAGTAATAAATAGGTAGTAAGTATTAAATTTGTAACTAGATTTGCTTAAAATTAAGATTCCATCTAACTTCATCATGCCCTCTCAGCTTAAGGCTACAAAAAGACACCAAATTAGTATCCTAGACATAACACACAGCACTGTATGTAAGAAAGGCATTCAAAAAAGCAAGCAGACCTACAATTAATTTAGTAGTTAATCATCAAGGTACAAATAAGCATTATTACTATGTAATCTATTGGCCTGTAATAGAATAAAATAAAATAAAACAAATATGGAACGATGGTCACAGACTAACACCGGCTGTTTTCCGACTGAATTCTGTGAATTATCCCTCATATGGTAGTGTGCATTACCTTGCATCGCATCTGTTCAGCTTGCAGTTCCTCATGGTGATCTGGTAGAGGCTGAGAGAGCTGCCGCTTAAAAGACCGCAGTTTCTCTAGGGACCCTCCAATGCCTTCTTCACATCTCTCCCAGTCCTGCACATAAACAACCAAACAGCCTTAGTTTAGCCTATGCTCCTTCTGTTTTATGACTTTCAGGAACTTCAGGAATCTTTCTGCAGTGTAATAGCACGAGAATAAGCAGAATAGTATTATAACATATAGGACTATACCCTGAGCAGGACAGCCAGCTCTCTCTTCTGCTCCTCCAGGCAGAGGTTAGCATGTCTCCAGCGCTCTTGAATATTGAGCAGATCCTCCTGCAGTGATGCCTCAGCCCGGCTGTCTGCAGACAGAAGCAACTGCCTCCCAGCCTCCACCGTCAGTATGTAACTGCCTTGCTGCCTCTGCAGCACCTTCTCCTTCAACTAAAGGGACAAGAGATAGCCAGCAGGGGGTGCCAATTCATGAGGTTAAAACATTCACCAACAGCACATTATGATTTTTTTTTTTACATTTAACACCTCATGGTCCTGGTTTATAACTGGTTTATATCTAACTTTACTCATTTACTTACTTATGTTCAAGAGGCCAAAAATAAGTAAAAGTTATTAACACTCAAGTAGCTTTTATGTTTATCATTGTATGCATATATGTTTGTGGTAATAAATTGTGTACAAGTGCAGTAAAAGGGCTGATTTGTGGAATTAGTGCATTCATGACTAAATTCAGGTTGTGCTAAACAGATCCAATATGGTGGTGATTGGCACAATGTATCAATCAATCAATGAGTGAGTGAATGAATGAATGAATGAATGGATAACAATAACAATAATAAGAAATACAAAACTGGGCACTTTACCACTCGTTTCTCTTTTACTGCATTATCATGGTGCAGTACTGAATTCTAGTTGTTAGTCAGTCATTTAGTTAGTTAGTTAGTTAGTAGGTGAAGTAGTTAGTTAGTAAGTTAGTATGCTATTTAGCATGAGTGCTATTTAAGTAATTAATGGTTATGATGTGAAAAACAACCCCACCCACAACTCTGTATATTCTTCACGTTAGGTAGCTAGGAGTACTTACCACTGGCTTTTTAATTTTCATGTATCAAAATGTAACTGAGTGCCACTTCTGCTAACTAAAATTAACTGATTTTCAAGATCTCTCTTTAAATATTTTTAGGATGTTCAGAGCTCTTAACAAAATGGATGAAGGACAATATCATTTTTATATTACGCTTTTGTTAGTTTTCCCTACTGACCCAGAAATTAACACTGTGACTACTAACCTCTGATCAGAGTAACAATGTTTTAGTTAGGTTGAGGAGATAACAACAGGCAAAAAAAGCACTAGGGGTTTGAAGAGTGGTGCTTCATATCAATGAAAGTGTGTGCTTTTTAAATGATGAAATGAAACATTGAGGAATAAAGCCCAACATTAACCATAATGTGAAAGCATTTTGAACAGGCATTAGGTGTGACTCTGATTACCTGGACAGCATCCAGCATGGCTCGGGCCTGCTGCAGGGGTACTGGAGCCCCAGGCTGTAGAGCCTCAGTCTGACGCGAGACCTCTGCCAGCCATTTCCGTAACTTCTCCACCATCTCTCTGTAGCGCTGCCACTGGCGAATCAGGCTGTCTATGATGCCCCTCCGCTGTTGTGCCCGTCGCACCACCCCTTGCCACTGGTTACTCAGCAGAGCCAACTTCAGCTTGAACTCATCTCTGCAAAGGAGCACAGCATGCTGGCTGAACAAAATACTACCTGCAAACCTGAACATCCGAGCTTCAGCGCTGAAGAAATTATTCCATAGAACTAAAAGTGAATATGATATTCTCACAGCTGAACTTACCTGTCATCCACTTGTCCTTGCTCGAGCATGCGCTGTCCATCACTGATAATGGAATGAAGGATCTGTTGTCTGCTGAACATCTCTGCCTGGAATAACTACAGTGCAAAACGTAACCACATAAAAAAAATCAGTGCACTATCCAAAGTAGACAGGATAAAAAAGTCTGTGTCATTAGACATGATGCCACTGGCATTATGCAGATGTACCTCATGGGCTCTTTGCTGCTCCATCAAGCTCTGGAAGTTTCCAGAGATCTCCACGGCCAGCTTCTCCTCTGTCTGTACCAGAAACTCCATCCACGTCTCACACTTCTCCAGGAATGTCTGCTGCTGCAGCAGGGTGGCCTGCAGCTTGCTACAGATGAAAACATACATTTTATAAAATCATAAAGCTAGATTAGACACGGGTTGTGAGCAGACACTAGCATTAACTAAGAAATGTGACCCAACTTTACAACTTAACAATGCTACAAGAAATCGAATCACCTGCTGTTAAAGGTAATAGCATTGTTACCTTTTACGTATAATAATAACTGTATGTTTCACTACTACTACATTACAGCTTGCTAAGGCAGTCACACCTGAATCTCTCTGTGGTTTGGGCTGAAGTGGTGGCCCAGCTCCTGTTCAGGTTCTGCATGCGTTTGATCTCTGAATCATTGAGGGGCAGTCTGTAGCCCAGTTCATTCAGGCGCTCCAGGTCTGGTGCCATGCTGCTGAATTTTAGCATCTGCCTCTGCACAAACACATAAACTGATTAAACTGCTGCATTCCTGGTGAAATAATTTGCATCTTGACAGGAAAATAAGAATTAAATTTGAATAATATGAATAAAAGTTCTGGTATGTGAATAATCAATGGTCTCTTGTTATTAAGGCTCTTGTGGAGTACCTTAAGGTCTTCCATACGTTCTTGAATGATTGACTGGTCAGAGGAGCCATTTGGATCCTGACCCTTCAGAGCCTCCTCAGCCTCAACTATCCACCGGCCCAGAGTGTCCAGCTGTTCATTGAAGGTCTCATAGTCCTGCACTCCTGCCTGTGAGTAATGAAATACACCCACAGAACTTTTACAACAGGTACACACCTACATAGCCTCTTGTTACTACTTTCTTAAGCTTTAAAAGGTCTGACCTGGAGAGCGGCCTGCTGTCGGCTGAGGCCCTGCTCCATGGAGCTGAGGCGCTGGGACAGAGATAAGTGGTCTGACTGGATGGATGCTGCAGCTGAAGTGTCCACCTGCTGTTTCAGCTGCTCACCCAGCTCCAGTAGTACCTGCAGAGAGGCCTGCACTGGGGCTTGTGAACGCAGCAACTCCTAATGAAAGCAAACCATATACTCAGCACATAAAAAGAGTTAACCCTTGGAAGTTATAACTAAGAGCAATGACAAAAGCATGCCTTAATTATATGTTAGTTATTTCTCACAGGTAGCTCAGTGAAGCAAGCGGAGAAACTCTGTCCATCTTATCTACACAGGGCCAGTATGGCTGCAGGTTTTCATTCCAGCCAAGAACAAGCACACCTCATTCAACCATTCAACTGTTACAAGACTCAGACCAACATATTAATCAAGGGAATCCTCTGAGATGTTGGGTTTTTTTTAGCAGCTGCACCACTCTGTCCTCTGGGTTCTGGATGCTGGCGTTGCCCTGCTCATACAAATTCTTACTGATTGGAATGAAAGCCTGCACTCACACCAGCCCTTTGTGTTAAAGATTAGTGACCCCTGCTCTAAGCTTACATTTTTACCTGTTTCTTTGACAATTAAACAAAGAGAAAAACACCAAACGTGCAGACTTAAGCCTATTGTTGCAGAATTTAAACTGAATATCAAATGCAATTCATTCCATAACTATGTAACTAATTATGTACTTACATATAAATAAGTGTAATTACAATGAAATAAGTGTATAATAAATATCTCTAAAGTTGTAAGGCCAAATGGAAAGAATGGTCATACTTTTGAGAAAGTGATTTTAAGAACTATTGTATATCTCAAATATCTTTACCTACCTACTTAACATATTTATAAACCTACCTACAGTTTTGAATCACAACAACATACTTACGGTATGTACTATAGAGATAAAGATAATTACGACCACCAGTGAGTTCATCATTAATCAGAACTATATTGAATTAAGTACAGCTAGACAAAAAGGGCAGAGTAGATATGTTTCTCGTACACTACAGTCTTGAATCCAGGTGGATACTTCCTCCTCTGAGATGTCCTTCCTGCTGGCAGCTTTTAGCAGCTGCTCTGCTCTCTCCTCCAGGCTCTGGATATTGCTGTTGCACTGTTCATACAGATCCTTATAGCTCTGCCACAGCTGCAGTAGAGCTTTACTGCTCTTCAGACGCTCCGTTATCTCTTCTAATAGGCTGTTCCACCTGAATCACACACACATATATACAAATAGCACATATACATATATATATATATATATATATAGACATGGGTCTGCTCTGAGAATGTTATAGTGTCTGATTGGTCAGCAGTTTCCTACCTGGCATTGATGTCTTTGAGAGCATTATTGAGTGAGTCAGACACAGATGGGTGGCATTCCTCTAGCAGTTGATGGGTGATGGCTCCAAACTTTCTCAGACTGCTCTCCTGCTTATCCAGCTGCTCTTGCAGATTCTGACACATGGATAACAGAAACCACAATGCATTTTTTCATGGTATTAAAGCCATGCTGCAATAAGGTAGTGATAGGTGGAAGTACGTATGAAGCAATTTTATTGATGGTGTCTCTACAAATCTCCAACAAGAACAGAAACAAAGGTACTTGTCAATCTAGCACCAATTTTGCTGGCAAATCAACAGTTAACTCTTTAATAATAAAGTAATAATAAAAATTTGGGAGGATTTCTGCATTTAATCAATTAAACTGCCAAATAATCTAATATATAATAAATAAGATTTCTCAATGCTGTTATTGCATTTGATGTGTAAAGAGAAGACTCCACAAAAAACAAAAAGAAAATTAAACTGAATTTAGTGAAGTTAGTTGACAGACTGCCTGTAAAATTTTGAGTTATTTTAAATAATAAGCTGACATAACAAAAGACAAAGAAACTTTTTTTAGTTAAAAGTGCAGAATCAGACAAAAATTTGTACATTCGTATCTTGTTTGTCACAAACTACCACCCTGAGCACACCTATGAATACGAATATACTTCAGTCACCTTTTACTGTCACTATGATTAAACAAATCACTAATAATTATTTATCTGAATTATCTGAATTTTCTGAATGTGCATGCACACTTGCTCAGAAACTGTTGCAGTACAAAAAACAATAAGGGGCAGCATGGCACTTCTTCTACAAAGCGAGAGATTTATACAGTGACAGATACAGACTACTCTGTGGGTATTCAGAAAACATTGCCAAAGTTTCTCAATGACTAAACAAATCACAAGTCAGAATAATCATGTAGGGCAGAACCAGGATGGGGTAGAGCCCAGACGGAGGTTTCTGTGACATATACCTGTAGACTGTCCACCTGGAGCTGTGCTGCCTCCAGAGATCCGGTGAGCAAGCGGAAGCGAGACACAGAGTACCTCCCCTCTGTCAGGTAGCTGTTAATCTCCTCAGCTGCCACTTTGTACTGGCTCCACTGATCCAGTACTGACTTCAGGTTGATCTTCAACTGTCCTATCTGTGAAGCACACTTGCTAGTTTTATTATAGCACACACATACACCAATCAGCCATAAACATTCTTTAAAGACTGTAAAGTTAAGTATCAGAAAAATAACATACTAAGTGATCAAGGTTGGCCCAGGTGTGATTCAGTGCCTGGAGAATTTCCATCACAACAGCACAGGCCTCATCTGTCTTGTTCTGGACAAGAGCACAGGCCTGCTCTTCTACTCTTTCCACCTCTCTCTCCTTCTCTTTAACCATGTCGTCCATTTCCTGTGTGCATGTGCACGTTGAGAGAGACAGTGAGAGGATATACAAAGTAACACATGTTGTAGTAGAAGTGGGAAATATATCGATATTTTAGTATTTTGTTGACACATTTTTTTTTTTATCATGACTAACTATGTGCTATTCTGACTATATCATATACATGTATATGTATGTGAAATTTTAAATCAAAATCCTTGTACCTAGAGTTTTTGGCTAATGTAAATGTAGCACTACTAGTGCATTGTGTCTGTGTCAAAATATTGCAATACGTATCGTATCGTGAAAATATCTTTAAAAATTGTAATATGATATGTTTGCATAATGTCACTCATAATGTCACTCATCTATGATGGTTGCTCCTACCTGGCAGTCTTTCAGTGCATTTTGCACTGAGGAGACATCCTCAATCCTGTGTTTCCTCTTCAGTCGCTCCTCCTGGGCACAAAGCCAGGTCTTTAGGCTGTGCACATTGCTCTCATATTCCAGCCAGGACTCCAACAAGCTCTCCAGGTATTGGACCTGAAAAAATCCAGCAAAAAAGTCAAGGAGCTTATTTACATCAACAGATATTATGTAAATGAAAATTTATACCACAATATATGTGTTTGATATGTAACTGCCTTCAATATATAAGTAATATCAAATAAAAGTTAGTGCTGAGCAATGTAATCAGAAGCCTGAAAGGCAATAAAGTTGGGAAAGAGAACCGACAGAAAACTAGAATCACTGAATTGCTAAATATATTAAAAATATTACTAAATTACATTAGTATACATTTTTAAAAATGCCAATAAAATATTATATATTATATTTAAATAATGTTTTATATATATATTTGTTACTGTTATTAACCAAGGCTTTTTAAAGCATTTGTTTTGTGTGTGTTTTTTTTTTGTTTTGTTTTTTGTTTGTTGTATTAATCAGCCATTACGCTACAGTACAGTAAATTCATACTGAGATTGGAGCATACTGTCTGAGACAAATAAAAACTACACCAGTCAGTGGTCATATGGATGGTAAATGGATAATCCCAATATTTACAGAAAATATCATTAGAATTATTTATGAACATAGCCCAGCCCTAATGCAAGTCCCAGCAAAAGTCTCACTCTCTCTGTGATGTGAGCCTGGAGTATTTGCCAGTGGCGGTTCATGGCTCCCAGCCTCTCTGCAAAGTCTGTCTTATCACTCCTCTTGCTCTCCACATCCTGCCCACTGATCTGTAGCACTGACTGGTTCACGAAGTCCACAGTCAGCTGTTTACAGTTCATATCCACACGGAATCCCTACAAAGAGAAAGGAAGATTAAATATTGCTGTCATAGTAGAGAAATGGTGACAAACCCTGAACAAAATATCAAGGAAACACATTTTTAGGTTTTTTATTCATTCTAATTTTATTCATTGTCCCAGGGGGTACACCTACCTTGTATCGATGCAGGTACTCTTGGATGACTTTTGACCCCACTGCTCCTTTAAGGTTTTCCTCATCCTCTTCAATCACCTTCTCCATCAGTGAGATCCAGTTCACCAGCTCAGTGATGGCATGGCGAGAGGCCAGCTTGTCCATTTGTGACTGAGACAAGAAGCAAACATAAATCCACCATTAGCACAATGGGGCAGGCAGAGAAATCAGGAAAAAGTCTCTCACTTAATACCATAGAATGGCTTCAGTGAATCCTGACAGCTGAGATGAGCCTAAGGAATGGCAATAATCCTACTTAGCAGGGCAGATAAGCCAGTTTAGCGAGCGACATACGGCCATGAAGTCCAGTACCTGGTGGAGTTTCTCCTGCACAACTGGTATGTGGGTAATCAGCTCGGCCCACTGGGCCTCCACACGGGCCAGTTCGGATCTGAGGATGCCTGTGTCTGCCTTTTTCAGCTTCAGCAGCTGGTTACCTTCATTCAGTACTGAGACCTTCAAACAGGAGCGAGCCTCAACTTCCTTACTGAACTCCTGCGGGGGAGAAAAAGTTGCATGTATCACATATACCACAAAACGTCTATGCACAGTTTCACCTATTCTCTGCCCAAACACAGCTTATCCAATTCATAAACTGATGATTACGCCTTTCACGATCAGGTGTCTTGTGGCAAGATACAAGTGAAACAAGCAGTGGGTCCCCAGGTGCAGTATTAAAAATGCTGGTCTAGCTGATCAACTACATTTTAGGCAAGAGGAAAACTGTAAATCTGCTTCAACTATTTGCTTCAACTTTAACTAGATCTCGCAAAAAAATCATACTAACCAGGAAAGCTGAAAGGTGGTCTCTAACTGTCTCCACATCTGCAGGCACAGCCACTGACTGAGTGCTCCAGAACTCCAGGCGTTCCAGAGCATCCTGCAGCCATTGGTTCAGCTCAGCAGATTCACTCTGATACCTGTTACCACACATCATTATCCATTACGTGACTTGATCTCTAAGGGCCATGGTTTTTTATTAAATGCAGAATATGAAAATCACGTCAGGTCCTGACCTGGTCCAGTGTTTGAGGATGGACTCCAGCCGCTGCAGCTCCTTGTTGACCTTGGTGGTGTTGTTGAGCCAGTGCTCCCCCAGCAGAGTGAGCTGGTTTTCCAGACTGTGGCAGGCCACAGAGAGCAGCAGGCGCTTGCCCTCCTCCAGCACCTGATACAGCTTGTGCTGGTGTTCAGTCAGAATGGACTTCAGACCCTAGGGGAAGATCAGGTGAAATTATCATACTAAATGATACACTTCCTAACACTCATATGGATTCTGCCTCATATTTAACCCTTTAATTCAGAGACAAAGGTGGTTATTTCTACTCTTCATCTTTAAAAACAACTTCTCAATGAACTTACATTTTTATTACAAGTAAAATTAGAAGATTTTTTTGTTGTTTCTGTCTCAAACAGCTAATTTGAGCAGCAAACAAAGGCATAGGAATATACTATAGAATTCAGTTGCATTTTGTTGTTACTTTTATGAAACCAGTAAATAAGCCCTTATTGGTGCATCCAACAACAAAGGAAGCATTTTGCTTCTGTTATATAGTGACTGAAAACATGGTAGTGCACAGAAAGCTCCAATACCACAAGCTGATACATTATAGCATGCCAAATGTGGACATGCACACAGCCCAACTACTCTGGCGGCAGATTTTAATCAGTTAAAGGAGATACAGCCAAAGTTACTGCTAACACATTAGTTGAGACAAGATTAATAATGTCCGCATGAGCACAGACAACACTTTGGTACATACAGTGGGATGAGGACAGTACCTGATAAAGTTCTATTCTCTCTGTCAGCCTCTCCTCTGTTTCTTCTAGCAGGGGGACAGCAGGCATACTGCCCTCCACTGCCTCCAAATGCCTGTACAGACACTGGTAGTCCAGCACTAGACGGCTCCATGTCTAGTCAATAAACACATACACCAAACACATAGATACAATGATGCAGAGAAAAGCAGAGAGATTAACATTTGCAAGTATTAAATTACATTAGTCAATATGTTTATACAACTTGTTACTGACCTCCAGGATATATTCCAGTTCTACCCCTCGCTTGTGAGCCTGCTTTAGAACACTCTGTGCTTGGGCAAGAGTCTCCTCTAGAGCTTGGCTCTCTCGTGGCACAACAAAGGCACTGATTTTCTTATAGAAAGTCTCAGTCAGAACCATATGCCATTCCAACCCTTGAAAGAATTCCTAGAAAATGAAGTGAAAGCTACTGAAACACAACCCAGACCCTACAAAAAACTGCTGGACACTGTATGTGCTACAGCATTTAAACAATAAAGTGTCTTAACACTTAGCTTACTTTGTGCTTGTCTAATAAAGCCTGGACTTCTTCTACTGAGCTAGCAATCATCTTTTGGTCAGCGGCCATCTTATCTTGAGCAGTATCTACCAGATCCACAAGGTCTTGTAGTGCTCGCTCATACTGGCTCTTCAGAGCCATATTCTGGTTCAGCCCACTGCGGCGTGAGCCCACTGTCATCACTAGCTCTTCATAAGTGTCCTATACAATACAGCATAGAAGGAAACGGTATAATATCTTTCAGAATGCACACAAACACACTGCAGGTTAACCACTTAAACTCTAAGTACCCACTGGAGGCTGCACACTTCTCACATTCTCATAACATAGCTTACATATTTATTTCACAGTGGTTACTATATACTTCACAGTTCTGGAAAATAATCCTTACAATTAATAACTGGAAGCCTAGAGTTTAAGGGGTATTATAAATGAGTGAATACATACCTGGAGCTTCAGCAGTTCATTGGTAGAAATCTGATCTAGCTGCAACTCTGCTCCTCTGGATTTCAGATCTGTGATTTTCTGCTCAAATTCTCTCAGGGTTTCTTCTG
>JAILXH010053700.1:1341-14465 GCA_023558415.1 Piaractus mesopotamicus | reverse complement strand
TCTCTCACTCTTTCTCTCTCGTTTTCTCACTCTCTCTCTTTACCCCCTACCTCGCTCGGTTTGTGATTTCCCTGGGGAGACATCCGTCTGTAGCTTTCCCATCCCTTCACGAATCATGCTAAAATTACATGAACAGGTGGCCGGAAGGACAGCAGAACAACAAGCGTTTCACAAGATGATGCACCATTCGCTCTCCATTGCTGCACAATTACGCTCCAAATATAGACGCATTAGTCACCTGCGAACACCTGAACCTTCAGCATTCAAACTCACAGTATCCTGGAATGCTGACAGTCTGTTTTTTCTATTTCTGTAAAACTGCCATTATGGCATTTTTTATTTATTTATTTATTTTTTTTAGTCAAATCCCTCGGATAAATCTAATTTGAATGCCTTATTGACCAATTTGAAAGAGTTCCTCCCTGGTTCAACTAGAAAATACTCAAGTTAATCATGCTGAGTCAGAGCCAAAGTAGCAGTTTGGGTGCCAAGTGCTCATCACCCAATAATGAAGAGCACCGTGTTCTGCCATTGGCTGCCTCATTACTTCCTCTACTAATTAGCAGCATCTCAGCATCCTGCCAGTTTTAACTGTCTGATTATCAAGCACAATAATGACTTCCAAACAAACATTTGCAGTGAAGAAGTGTGAATGGTAGCAAAGAACAAAGGAAGAGCTTAGGACTGTAAATGTCTATAAGCCATGCAGATGTCTAATATGCAGGGGTCAGAGCACAGGCATAACACAAGCACCTCCATATTCAAAAAACAGTAAAGAGGCAACTATTTTGTGAAGTATAGAATCTTAAGTAAAACAAGGAAACTGAGACGAAAGCAAAAGGAAACATGACTCATGAAAAATGGTTCAGATTTATTTGTGTAATTTGGTTGTTGGGATGTAAAGAAAGTTATTCTGAGTGGTTTGATTTGTGCATTATATAGAAACTTACTGGTGATAGGAACCAGAGGTCACTTTGTATGCGAAGCAAAACAGTCATTTTATTTACTATCCAAAAGAACCAGTGAGCTTACACATTGTGTGAGTTTTTTATATATAATGTTAATTCTGGTAAAATAGGGGATGTTGTCTTTGGTGTTAGTTTTCCTTGGAATGCTGTGCCTGTACCTCTCCACCATGATTACATTTTAGACCAAAATCTTTTCAAAACTAATGTACAGTAATGATTGCATTTGCATGCACTCAATAATCCAATCATAATCGGATTTCTGCAGTTTAAAGTTTGAGCTTTACATTATGTTTACATCACGTCTTCTTCTGTGTGTTTATTGGCCGGTTGCAAAGCAGAAATCTGATTACTGTCTGACTAATGTAGACCCAGAGTTTCCCCATTATCTGATTAATCAAGTGCATGTGTGCACACACTCAATGTCTTAGGCATCAGTCAGTATTTTTTTTTTAATAACAATTTCATAAAAACTTTCCATTAAGGGAACTTTTAGACACATTTACACTTAGACACTCTTCAGATGTCTGGTATAGATTATTTATTATGGACTAAAGATTTTAGCAACCATAATGATACGAACTCATATGCTCAACTCAAACTTTCTGAGTAGGAATTTCCAGTTAAAGGGGTATTTTCTTTGTTTTTTCCTAGTCAGAAGTCAGAAATTTACAAGCTTTAGTCAAATGTAGTAGTAATATACATAGACAAGTGTAACTCGATGCAGATGCTAACACTAATGATGGGGTGGAGCTATAAACAGTGCACACTTGCAGACTATGAAAATAGCAAGGAGGAGCCCAGGCAGAGTCACGCCAGAACGGGGGTGGAGCCAGGACAAGAAGACTGTGACTGGGAATCAAAATTCAGTACTTCATATAGATTTACAGCATACAGTATACAGATACAAATTTCAATACCCAAGTAGTCAATACATACAAAAGGTAATAAACATGCTTTTTATAAAAAAATACATTGATTTTCTTAAAGATACAAATTTAATGTATTATAATATTATAACATTATTTTTTGTTTAAGTATCATTTTCATTTTAAATCAAGATATAACTTCACACACACACACTAACAGCAGGCCATGTAGGAGGAAGTGAAGGACACAGCACGGCCACATTTTTATTCCCCGTAGGTTAACCCAACACCACGTGTCATGTAAATGTGTAGGGAGTGAACAGTGTGAAGACATTGAAAATGTGTTATATGTTCTTCACAGAAAATGAGCAAAGGTCGAGGAATCTGAGGTTGAAGTAATAATAAATCATCATTTTTTCTTTTGCTAAACATTGGAGATGGGTCCCACAGACCTGAAGGGTTAAAGGAGTCAAAGAAGCAAAGGAAATGGCCTTGAAGTAAAGCTATGTTCAACTGGGTGAAAGAAGCCGTCCACAAGTCAGACTTGGGTATTATTTTTTGCAAATGTAACATTCAAAGTACAAACATGATAATTTGAGATGGAAGGAATAGACAAATGCAGCCACAAGATTCCCAGCAAGTAAAATGATTGTCTTTTGCATAATAGAGTTCCTCATAAAACAAAATGTTCAGTTCATCTGATCGTTAGTAGCGCTGCAGGGATCTATTCACGTCTGATGTGTGACCAACTTAAAAATGTTTTTAATGAGTATCTCTTCCTTTAAATATTGGGATATTTAAAAAAGACCCGTCAGTGATTTTGAAAAATGAACATCGTCCAACTCTAATATCCACACCAGCCAGGCTAACAGCGAAGCATTGCATCTTCATAGAACTTTTTGTCAGAGCCTGAAGAAGTTTCAGAGCAAAGGGACATGTTTTTTTCTACTTTACAGCCTCCCTGCTGAATGATAGAAGAGCAGTGCACTTGACTCTGCTAGCCGCGGTGTTGACTAATAGCTGGTGTCTCATTCTGGCACTGTGGGCAGCCCTCATCTCCTCTTTCCCCAGGAGACATGACATGAGCAAGGGAAATGAAGAGCCACAGATCAAACGGGGTTCGTGACCCGGTATCCCCCCCGCCCCCCTAACCCCACTCCCACCTCCTGGTCCCTAAGGACCCTCATCCGGAGTCTACAATAGATGAGCTGCCAGGTCTCTGCTAAAGCTCGGCAATGGGCACATGCTTCAGGAGGCTATTACATCAAGGGAAAGCTCTGGAGAGCAGCGGATGGGTGATTGCAGTGTTTCTAAGATAGAGATTCTGGAAACAGGTGTTATGCAGCTGTTCCGATGCTGTATAGCAGGGCCATATAGATTAGTCGACAAGGTCTAGTAGATGTCGACACCTTAAACAAAAGTATTCTTTCTATAATGCTCTATACAATATGGTACATGCAGTAATTTGGACAGATTGTAGTACCCTTCAGGAAGCACTGGGGGCAGTGTGGCGTCTATTGTGGTCTATTTAAATAGGTGCAGGTCAAGGTGACCTCGGAACACCAATGCAAAACTTCCATGTACTTCTTTGCCTGCTGTTTACTCAAAGCAATGTTGGCTTGAAATGAGATGTGGACATTGAGAAAGAAAGAAAATGAGACACGGTGAGCAGAGTACATGGAATACTTTCAATCAGACTGATGATTTTTGACAAGTAGGTTTGTTAGCATAATGCTAAAGCCTTAAGTCAACATTATAACACTTGATAGCCTACTGCTTGCGAATTACAGTGCATTCACTTTGATCTGGCATGGTAATGGATGTGCCCCCTACCCACCCCCCCTTCAGCTGGCTTTATAAGAGTGTTGCAAAGTAATTCCCTGTGTAATCCAACTGAAAGTAAGTGTTGCTAAGTCAATATTTATGTAATTAATTGCTTTTTTTAAATGATCAACAACACACAAGCCATATTACTGTCATAGCTCACTAACTGGTAAAGTGCAGGCACTGTATCTCAGTCTTAGCTGCCCACAGAGGTATGCGGACTGGTCGATATGTTTTTCACGCTAAGCTGGCCACAACTATCAGGATTTTGGGAGCTGCATTCTGATTGGCTATTCGCATGTCCATGCGTACAGGCCAGAGTACACCGATGGGGAAAAACATTAACAAACACAAACCTTTGGTTGGTCTGCCACACCCATGTTTGATTGTTAAAAGTCTCTAGAATGTTCTCTTTCCATTCGCTGTAGTTCAGTCTACTTGGAAAGTTTTTTTTTGCTGAACACTCTAAGAACAACTTGAGACATTATAGTGATTGTGTTTGTTCACTCTGGTGTGCTCTGGCCTTTATTAGACTTCCATGCACTAGTTTTGATCTGTTCAATTGGAAACACAAATGGAAAACTGCTCTGCTCAAAGAGACAAGTCTTGCAAAGTTATAGTGGCTTGGCTAAAAAAGTTAGTGAAGTTTGAAGGAAATCAGATTTTTAAAATATATTTAACAGTATTTAACAGTGTCATGCATTCCTCCAGCTCTAATGCTTCTATGAACTCCAGTCATTGGGCCTCATTCACCAACCGATCTTAAGAAGAAATTTCTTCTTAAAGCCCAGTTGTGCAGATTTCACAAAGATTCTGATATTCACCAGTGTTTTCTTATTTGGGATTTGCTCTTAGATAATGACAGAATCTACAAACACTCAAGAGCACAAAGGTGAGAACAGTTCTGCACTTTAAGAACACGTCTTGAATCTGAGGTAGACTTTTTCCTAGGATCTTTCTCAAGAACACATTTAAGAACAAACTTAGAAAGATATTCGTGAATGAGTCCCATCATTCTCACTCACCTGAATACTAATCTGGTTCACCTGATTGTAGTTTAAGTTTTAGGCAAGTTTCCTTGTGAGTTCCTCTTGTGAAAGTGTTTTTCTCTGATTGCCTTTCGTGATATTCTGACCTTCCTTTGGATTCTCTGACTTTTGGATCTGGTTGCCTGGTTTTGTTTGTTACGTTTGTTCGTTGCAAACAGTTTTCCTTGAAGCATTTGAAAGCTGGTCATTTTGCATGTCAGTCTGACAGCCCTTTCCTGTCAAAGTCAGAGACTAACTGGTACTATGCTAGCAAACATCTCCCATCCTTTCTGTTACATTCTCTATCACATTGTGCTGTGAGCAAAGAAATGTCAATAAATTATATCGCATCTGTGTGTCTCACCTTCCGCTGCTGATTCTGCACATCAATATAAAAAAATAACACCAGAAACAACAATGGTTCATTGGCTCCCAGTGCAGCATTTACAAGCCCACTGTTAGAGTAATAAACCGTACAGCCTCTTCTGGTGCTTGATGACTCATTTTTTTGGAATCCAGGCCTATCTTTCTAGAGCAGATGAGAAATGGAAAGAATCCAAACCCTTTCCTTTTCTTTGCAGCTCTAAATACTACATTTTTCAATTATTTTTTTGTTTTGTTTAATACTCACAATGTACTCACAATGTCCAGTGAAGAAGAGAAGAACTGACAAAATGTGGTTGTTTACAAATATTAGAGCTTCACATATTCTTGCATCACAGGAGGCCATGGCGTCACATAGCAGAGCATTCCTATAGCATGTTTATCAACAGGGAAAGCTGATAGACATCAAGTTCACGGCCTGTATTGCAGCAGCTTTCTATCTTTTTGTCTTAACATCTGACAGGTCAAGATAAGATTTTTCACAAATTGGTATTACAGGAGTAAATCTTATCTGAATGTAGAAGTTTTATCTTATCTGATAGCATCTTATCTCAAGTGAGGAAATCTTAACGCATTTAAAGTCGATAATCAACTGTCATGTCTGTTACCATGCAACTGGTGATACGCACACCTGAAACATAAACACACAAGCATAATAATGTTAAAAATGAAAATTATATCTACTGCTACCAATGTAAACAAGGTCAAAACAAAACTAAAGTGCAATAAACCGCAGATTAAGGACATTGTGAGTCTTTCACCTTGCATTATCAGAGCATTGCTGCTCCACAGTTTCAGTTTCCATTTCCCAAATTCTTTAACTGAGCTCCAGTTCACCCTAATGATATTCCTCATATTAAACAACCACACATTCAACTCTGTCTCCTCATAATTCACCACCATCACTGCAATATTTTATCTGATAAGTTTTCATCAACATTAACACATAAAGATAATAAGATGGGATGGTAGAGATTATGTCTACAGTGTCTGGGATTTTTAAAATGCAAAGTTAGAAAATAAAAACATCTCACACATGAAACCAATGTCTTGCAATACAAATAAATTTGTCATTATGCTAGTAGTGAACCATACTGTCTAGAACAGTTGCCTAAAAATGATAAACTGACAGGTTAACAGGAGTTGGGGTTGCAACTGGGGTCATCTTAAAGTTACAACAATATTTAGATTTTTTTGTCTAGATTATGAGTGACTATAAGTTACATTATATATTATGTGTTGATACTGTTTTCTTATCTGGAGTTAATGGATAAGATTATGAACTTAAGCAATGTTGTTCTGTAATAGCTACTGTCCTAAATTCAGTCCTGACTGAAGTTGTCATGGTGAACAGAAAAGATTTCAGAGTTTCTGTGATATGGCCCCAGGTACACTTTTACATTCTATTTGTATAAAGTGAATAAAATAAAACTTTCACCACCATTTATCATGTTTGGCATCAGTTTGCTACAGTATCTCTTCACAAACTCCCTGTTTTGGAGCTGAAAAATACAAGGTGAGACTAGAGACTGTGACATTAGCTGAAGTAAAGGCCACTGCATGCAGGTTGCCATGTGTTGGGCAACAGCCAAAAATTCATAACCTTTGTTTTTAATGGAGGTGTGCATACCGCTGCTGACATACTGTACCGAACACTCTGAGCACTGTTCAATTTTTCAGCAAGTCACAGCGCTGAGACCAAAGAAGGCCACAGCCGATCATGTGTCTTTAAATTTACGCAGAGAAAGACAGTCAGTCTTTTAGATAAACAGAGCAATGCTAATGCTAAGTTACCTCAGTTAACATTACTAGCCTTTTTCAGGCATACCTTTCAGCTTGAAAACAGGGGGTTTGTAAAGAGGTAGTAAACTGATGCCCAGCATGATAAAAAATTTAATTCATTCAATTTATATGAGTGTAAAAAATTGACTTTAATCTGCTGTTTGTCGGCTCTTCCTGCCAGCATTCTCTAGCGCCGGTGTGCATAGATTCATTAAAAACAATGGTTTTAAATTTTTAGATGCTGCATGATGTGACACAGTGTGCCTGGTTAAATTAGTTGACTTTACCTAAAAAAAATTATATAGTTACTTTCTAATTTTCAGTGATCCACACTTCTGCAGCAAGTAAGGTAAACTCAAACAGCCCAGTACTTAGAAATGGTGTCCATTGAGCTGACAATACTCTACTTTTTCATGTTCTTCTTAATCTTGAATCAAATAATCTTTCTTATGTAATGTTTTGCAATCAGTTGAAACAACTCCATTATATCAAATCCATTATACTCTAAAGAATAAATGGCTTAAATAAGAATCCTCCATTTCTGAGGTCTCAAGTAGCTTAATGCATGTTTGCCATTCTGTTAGCAGGTGCAGTGATAGTAGACTGAACTGATAAAACTGCATACAAAACACCATCATGGTAAGAAAAACAAAAATGTAAAATGCATCCAAACCTCTCATTTAACAGAGTAAATTATGACACAAAAATTAAATTAAGTCTCAAAGAAAATTATATTTATAAATTAATTAACAGAAACCAACGAAACCGCTAACAAAGCTGGGAAATTTTTGGGATAAAGACTCTTCAGTCTGTAGGAATTATCCACATTAACTGATCTAGATTTACTTGAGTAATATTATGTTACTAGATTTGTGTCAGTAATTTTAAGAAAGAAGTAAAGTAAACCAAAAAACATTAAGTTAGTGCAATTCTAATGTTTTACATTGTGGCCTTTATGGTGTGATTTGTCAAATAATCGAATAATCATTGATAGAGCAATCGTTTATAGGAATAATAATAGTCGCAGTCCTCCAATAACCATGTTTCCCTCCTCCTCCGTCCCTCGCCACTGTGTTGGGAATGAGCTTCTGATACACAGGCCCCCCCTGTTCCTCTCCCCTCTGAGCACAGCATGGGAAAAAAAACCTCCGGTGGAGAAACGACCTCTGTTTTCATTTTATGATTTACGAGCTCCTTCGTGCTGTTATTGAATGCCATTATATGGCCGTGGGGAATAGAGAGTGTGGGGAATACATCAGCGGGGCTTCGTCTGGACGCGTGGAGAGATGACCCTGATAGAAGGAAATGTCCTTTCTGCTCCACGTGCTCTCTCTCCGTATGCTGGAGTCTAAAGGCGTGCTCTTATCCCAGCTTAATATATTTAAGAGCTGCTCATTCCTCATTGATAATAAGAAGATGAATGCTATCTGGAAGTATGTAAAATTAACGCTGATAGCAAGGGATTTGGAGAATTCTGCTAAATATTGGATTCTAAAAAAGAACCAGGCTACTTATTAAGTTATAGATGCTATCACTTGCCTGCAAAAGCACAACTGTAAACAGTAAGATTGGTTTTGGCTCACAGCATGGTTGAAGTTTTGAGAGAGAACAAGCAGCCTTCTACTTATAGGAATGGTCAGATTTATACAATTTATACAATTTTCCCCAGATGCAGTCAATCAGCCAAAGCTTGTTTGGTTTTCAAATTTTGCCTCTGTAGTTTAGTGCTGCAGCTACAAAGGTAACATTGCTAACAAGCACTTGATGTAATGTCCTGGCCTCGTGAGCTGCTAGGGGGAGACCTAAGGGTTAATTAGGCCTGAGCGATAATTAGGGGTGCTCACACGCTGCTTTCTACTCAGTCTTGAGTTCACGCCGCTACGTGCATGTCTCAGACTAAGCTGGTAATTTCGGTGTTAGTTCCTCTCTTAAGTCTCAAGTTCTGGTTTCTTGAGTATCTCTCAGCGTAAGTATAAAAAAACATGAGTGCCTTTTTGTTTTTTTTCAAACTCTCTTTAGTTTGAAGACGGTGCTCTGGCGTTTCTTTTGTTTGGCCACCCCTCTTTTGTTTATCAACGCTTTTACGAAGCACTTAGTAGCATTGCTGTGATAGCTCAGGGATAACGCAGTTGTCACGCTTGATGAGAACTTGTTTATCTTCTTTTCCATGTTCTCAAATCTGTACAGCTGTGCAGAGAGTCCGCCTCTTGTGCTTACCCCATAGCATTCTGGTTTTTGAACAAGGGAACCACCAGTTTGATCCCTGCTGGGTGTAAGCCAGCCATCACACTACACTAGAAGTCAATAGTCCCTCAAATCTTTTCCAAGAACATCCCTAAAACTGCTCTCAACCAGCCCAGACCGCATCCTGGTCTTTATGAAGGCATTCAGCTATACAGTGATGAACAAAACTTCACTGTATAGCTGAGTTCTGGGGGCAGTCAGTTTATACAACAGGTGTTGTGCCAAATTCCTACACCCTTTATTTCATACACGAATACTTTTGTGATTTCTGTCATCGTTTCTGTTTATGAACATATGTCTTCAGTTAGAAAGTTCAAAATGAGCAAAAAAGTAAGCAGAATTCATGAATGTGATCTATAGAGTCCATATGCCTGCGTTAGAAGTCAACCTGTTGTCTAAATGGCTACCCAAAGTGTTCAGCTACACAGTGAAATTTTGTTCATGTTTATAGTTATAAGTCATACTGTGTTCTGAATGCTTATCTTAATAAAGTACCAGCATGTGGTTTGATTGGGTTGAGAAAAGTTTCTGTGTTAACATAAAGATTTGGGTGACTATTAACTCCTAGTGTTTGTTAGCAACTGTAGCCTCATATCTCTATCGCTGTCTCGTTAAAATACTGCTTGTAATCACTGATGCTGAACGCCACCGTCCACAGCAGCTGCAATTAGAGAGGCTAATTTTAAACCCGGCTGTGGCAAGAGACCAAAAGCAGACGGGCAGATGGAGGGGCAGTCTAATAGTATCTCACCTGCTGCAGAAGAGCTGTTTCTCTCACAGCGCACTTCAGCAGCACCCTGGAACGCTTGGGGATTTATGAATTTTGATTATTTGTTTGGCTGGAATGTGAGAAATTACTATTGGAAATCATAGCGCACTCGAATGTGAAGAGGCTTTAAGAAAGGTTCAGCTCCACCTGTTGTGAGTCCATCTTCTTTTCTTTATATGTACATAGTCCAGTATTTTTAATCCGTCATATTTCTGTTTCATTTCTGAATTCACAATCAACTTGATTTATGCTCTATGTGTAAACAAACAGAGCCCTTTACACAAAAATGACCCTAAAGGTCCAGCCAGAGAAGGCCGCTTTCACACCTCATAGCATTGATTTCCAAAAGTCAACGCAGACAAACTTGATTACTCATGATCGATATCATCTATTTCTTTTTGTTTACACATATAACATAAGATAAATGTGAATTGGAAAGAATAATGCATTTTCCCTCTGTGACACATGTCTGACTGAAACGCGGGATTAGGGAGGGTCTCTAAACTAGCTAAGCATTTCACCCAATGATAAGTGAGGGTGGTAAGTGGGGGAGGTGAAACGTGATATTTTGGGCTAATATTTTCCCCATCCACTGGTACATGGTGATGTACTCACCCTTCAATCAAAGATTATGGGAAAACAAGATTTTTGTCTTTTAAAGGGGCATCTTGACCTAAAATTAGTTTATTATGTAACTGTTGAGATCTGCCTGACTGCATTGTGCCAACTGTAATATTTGCTAGAGGAGGGATGATGCTATGGGGTTGTTTTTCAGGGGTTGACCTAGAGCCCTTAGTTCCAGTGAAGGGGAATCTTAATGCTTCAGCAGGATGCGAGTAAGCATGTTTACAACAGATGTATGCAGATATATTTTTTTATTTTGTCCAGAGTGTCCCTATAAATAACATGATGAATCATGCTTAATCTATATTCATGAGGTTTACTTTAATGGTTCCTGGCTTTGATGTATAGATTTAGAAAAACCCTAAAACAAAACATTTACAACAATGATTTGTCAAAGAATCATTAACTGAAAGGTCCTTTAAGGAACCAAAAGTGTTGTTCTATTGCTCTAAAGTCTTTTAGGAATTTTTTAAGAGTATATATGTACACAGTTCAGTATAGTTTAAGATATTTATGTTTCATAAATTCACAATCAACTTGACATATGCTATATGTGATTAAAAGTTGAGGCCGTTACTCATAAATGACCTATTACCCAGGAATGAAGCAGAGGCAGAGGAAGGCTGCTTTCACACCTCACGTGGCATTGATTTCCAGCCAGCTCCACTGCAGCTCCCGCCTCTAGCACCTCGCACGCCTCTCCTGGGGTTATGCCTATTCACAGACCCAATTTCAGCGAGATGGATCCGACGTCAGCCTGACCCGGACACGCCTGGGCCTGTGCTGTGGATGTATAGGGAGAGTAAATCTCTCTTTTTCCATTTCTCCCTCTCCTCCTCTCGCCTGCTCTCCCCCACTTTCTTCTACAAATGAAGTCAGCAGGAAGCCGTATGCAGTCAGCTGTCTGTGCAGTGGAGCTCCCCTGAGAGAGAGAGAGCTCCACTGAGCAGAGCAGAGCTACAGCAGCCTTAGCACTCAGTGCAGAAATCAGGAGGCACTGGGAGGCAGAGACAGAATGAAATAGGGCAAAGTCTGGACAGATCGGAGAATGCATCTGAAAGCTTGTCCAAAAAGGACACATAGTGTCGCTGGTGCATATCACTCTTCCATAACACCTCACATTTGCTTTTTTCTGTCTGTGGGCATCTCCATGACCTGATTACAGTATCGTAACCGGTGGGGTCAGGGGGTTGGGGGGGCGCAGGGGGGGCAGGGTGCAGGTCAGGTGTACCCGGCTAACCCAACCAATATAAATCCTGTTTGGTTTCTCCATAGATGTACATTCAAAATGATCTTCTTTTGTTAAAATAATTTGGTTGCCAGATTTGTTTCATTATATATATACATTTATACAGTTCTAAATATATAGTTATACATATATATAGTTCTTTTTTCCAGTAATAGTTTGTTTTGGGGGCATTTAACTCCTTAAAATCCCAGGCTTATGATATACTAAGGCTTTTTATTTAGTAACTACAGGGACTTCAATGCAAACTGGTTAAGCTATTTATTGTGGTTGTAGAAGTGTGTAATAAAACTTTGGGCCTGCTAGTGGGCCCTGGCCATTTAAGTGGCTAATGCAATTTTTTTTCCTTTGTGTTGTTGCTTTTCCATCATGGCTCAAGACCACCAACTTAAAGATGGTGCCACCAGTTAATCAGCATTCTTACATGTCAATTGTCTGCATTTCTGCCCTGGCGCCATCCACTGTAGGTCATGTCATCAGCTACTGTTTGGTAGCTAACTTTGTTTGGTGGCTGATTCTTCTGTGACATTTATGTAAGCAGCATCGTTAACCACATGAGTGATTTCAGCCAATGGGACAACATGAGGCCAGGCATAGCAGCTTGGCAGGAGGGTCCACCATGGTCACCACACTGAGAGAAATTTCTCATGAAGCAAAGATGGCAGGACACGTAGTTTTGGGTGTACATGCACCTCAGCAAATCTGATTGAAATAAATAGACACTAATCCTAATGACTTTGTCCAGGTCCTCTAATACCTTCTTCACTATAACTCTGATCATGTGAATGTTTCTCAGCAGTAAACAGTTGTCGCTATATATCAGTAACAGCACTGAGTGTACCCTGCATTTTTCAGGGTATGTTTTAGATGTTACACCTCATATACATGCACTGTATTCATGCATGTATTCATAAGATCCTACTGGTGTGTGTTCATGCCAGTGTTCTCCCTTTCAGTGATGCACACAAACCTACATGAGCTCTAATAGCTCCCCCTTGTGGAGAATCATTATTCCTTCTGAATGTGAGTGAGTTAGTAAGCTAGTTAGCTCAGTGCTTTGCGTCTAAAAACTTGTGTGTGTTTGATTATGTAGTATTTATTTTCTTTTTTCTTGCTCTTTGTGTTTTTCTAGTACAAGGGACAGGCCAACTTGCACGTGTATGAAGACTGGTGTGGCTCATCTGTGTCTCAGCTCAGGAAGAACCTCCACTTCCCTCTGTACCCACATGTAAGTATATTAGCTCAGTAAACCTAAATATTGTCTCTGAGTGAGTGAGCTTTTGTGTGTGTGTGCTTATGTAGTGGGCTGTGTGTGTATACAGTAGTGCCGTAATCAAGTTACTTGTCCTCAAATCCAAGTCAAGTTCCCAGTCAGCAGCTCTTAAGCCT